>BGPR01000069.1:879018-921079 GCA_013235015.1 Araneus ventricosus
CATTCAAAATCTCTTGTAATCTCTGCATAAATAATTTAATTAAAAAAATTAAATTTGAAAAAAGTTAAATTGTAAAAGAAAATTAAACTTGATTTTTGTAAGTAAACTTGAAATTGCAAGGAAATTAAACTTACATACTTTTTTTTCATTTTGGGTCAGTTAGTTTTTATTTGAATAAGTCCTTATTTAAATTAGATTATTATTGTATATGCGTTTGTAAAAGAACAGGGGTTGCAGTTTGCTTACGTATTTATAAGAGGGGGGTTTGCGATTTGCTTATTTTTGCTGACAAGGGGGGGAGGGGGTCATAAAATACCAAAAACATGCTTACGTAATATTTGAACGGCCCCTTTCATTCAAAATGTTTGCATGTGCTAAATTAAGATAAACTTTTTTTAAACTTTAGAAGTTTTCATTCATCAATTAAAACGGTAGTTCCAGGTTCTGTTATTTATAAGACACTAGTTACATTAACACATAAAGAATGGATGCAATTTTAACTCAATGCTATAAAATAGCCAATGATGCTATACCATGCCATGCTTAATGTGTTAATTCAGTAGAAAGCAAGATAAAATAATATATATCATGAAATAAAGCTGCAAATCACTTACTTTTTCTCTAAAACTAGTCAGTTTAGCCTTCTGTGCAGCTTGTTGCTTCTCTAGTATTTTCTTTTGTTCTAAGAAGGAATTTATCTGTGATATCAATATAAACTGCACAAAGATAACAAGTAAAAATGAGGGTGAAAATTCCATTATATAAAGAATTTTTACTTTTGTATAATGTGACATGTACCATTTATTAATATTTACAAACTGAAAAAAATTACAATAGTTTTGGAATTTTTTTAAGAACTTGCTAACTATATTAATCCAGTACTAGCTAAATACTTGCTACTAACAAAGTATACCAGCAAAATATATTTTCCTTTGGTTTATAATCTCATTCCTTAGCTAAGAAACTTAAAAAACTACGGTTAACAATGAAACTAAGCTAAGAATTCGCCAAGGAAAAGGGATTAAATTGCATCCGTACCGAAAAAACAAATGACCTTGGTCAAGAATCCGATTTGTTCAACTGTTCCCAGAGTGTTACTAAGTCAGTGATATTTCCGGCCAAAATATTTTGACAAAAAATTAAAACATTAAAAAAAATAAAGCTTTGAATCAAGCACGAAACATTAGAGCATAAAATTTTTATATAAAATGTAGCGATTCTCACTTTACTAACAGCAAAATGTTAGTGTTAAATTCATTGCATTTATATAAATTTTGTACAGATACTCAAACACACTGGATAATAATCAACAATCAACAGGCTAATAAGTTATACTAAATAACTTTTTAAAAGTTAATATACATTCCACTTACTTTGCAATAATTTATTTCTTTCGCTATTTACTGAAGGCGGTTTTTCCATAGAACTTAAAATTGAACCTAGTAAATCGCTCATCTTTCTAACAAACTGATTACGAACTTACAAGAATGCGACGAACGTTTTAAAATATGAAACTTCAAATCTGTCAGAAAAAAGAAAAAAACAACACACTTGCTTCTGTTTACAAAAGTCGCATTGAAGCTACGCAGTTACAGTTATTTTTAAGAGTAAATATGTTTTGCAATACTCCTGGATATTTTCCAGATTGCTTAGTTTTTATTAAACCGCAATATTTATTTATTTACTTTCAGTTTACAATATTAGGTAATTGATATTGTTTAAAAATTGTCTCAAAAATTCAAAACATCAAACTTTGACTCCATAAAGAAAAAAAATGATGACTGGAAATTGTAGCTGCCTTGCTTGCTTGGTGATAGAAACCTCTCATCTTCACGGGTGTAGTGGAGCCGGAACGCACCAAAACGCCATTCCGACACTGCTTTTTTTTCAAAGGAGAAATAAATCAGGAAAAAATTGTAAAAAAATCTCCTTAAAGCAGCGCGATCTTTGTCATCCATGTTAGAACGTTCCAGCACTGCCTCATTTGCGCCTGCCATTCTTATTGTGAGAAGAGAATGTTATCCAGTAGCATATGTACACTTCCAGCAAGTTTGAACTTTCTTGATATTAGCTTGTCATGACAAATTTGATGTGGCAACTTTGCAGCAAACTTCCTGCAAAGTAACAAAGCATAATCGACCAACCCACTTTCAAAACAAGTTTGCTGCAGAGATGGTAGCACACTTACAGATAAATCTTTGTCTCTGTTTTAAAAAACATCCGATTTTTCATAGCATCTCCTAGACGGCCCTTCTCTTTATTGATTCAATAAATCAATGATAATTTGTAAAAAAAAAAAAACCTAACTTTTTTTATAAAAATTTTTTTAAAAAAATTCCAACTTTTTACTAAATATGGAACTCGCACATTAAAGAAAACTATATCACCTTTTTCTTATTGTTGAAATTTTAACGTTCATAAACAAAATTAAACCTAAAAAACAGTCAATATTTGTTGAAAAATAATAACTTACATTTTGTCCTATTTTAAAAGTAATTACTTTTGAACCCTAATTTCATATTTTATTCTACTAGCAAAACATAGTTATTAGCGAAGATCGCTCTCTCTTTGACTTCAAATAATATTCTCAACACAAAATTTAAAAAATTAATGAAATCAAGAAAACAGGTTGAAATTAATCGTATGCACGATCTATTAGCGCAATCTATCTTCTCCTGTCAGAGTCTAGCTGGCCGAGTGGTTAGGAAGACATGTTTAGGATGCGAGATGTCGGGATTTCGATATCCGAGGTTGTCTTCGTACTCTGCTTTTGCTATAGTTTGCAATGCTTTTGACGCGGGAAGCTTGTGACAAGTTTGACGCGTGGTGAGCAACTCGTTTGCGTTAACTTGTTTCAAACTTGCACTCTTGCCGTGTCAAATTTGTTGCAAGCTTGTAGATTTGCAGAGCAAGACTGCTGCAAACTAAAATTGCTTATTTGGGTAAATGTTACTTTTTGCTGGAATAGTACAACATGACGAATAAATATTTATTGAATACTGCTGATTGATTTGTTGAGAAAGACCTCATAGTCGTAATTTCAAATTATAATCGAAACAACACATGGCAGAAGTTCAGAGAGATTCAAATGTATCCAAACTCCGATCAGCTATTTAAAGGTGCCTGCGATGACATGATTACAAAGACACATGAGTAAAGTCCATCATAGAAAAGATTTGACTCCACTGCCAAGCAAACCAATTGAACCCTATTAGCACAAGATGCTGTATAATATTGATATGGGAGTCTATTCTGGTACCCCCGGTTGGGGGGGGGGGGGGGGGTTTTTTTTGGGGGCCCCCCCCCCCCCCCCACCCGGGGGGTACCGGAATAGACCCCATGATATGTTTATGATGTTGTGCGGCATTCAGAATATAGTAGCAACATCGAGGAGATTTCGTGAAATATTTTGTGCTAATAGGGACGTAATTTCCACCGCATTTCCGTTGATTGATCGAATCCAAAATCTGACACTGATCTATAATTCTGGTGTAAAAATAACGTGCTAAAATTCATGCACCTAACATGTTGCGATTTTGAACTATCGCGTTCGCATGCACATGATTAGATAGACCGACAGACATTCAACCCGAAGATAAATTTGGCTCAAATACGATGCGCATTCGCAATTCTGGTAATAAAAGTATACGGCTAACCGTATACCAAATTTTATCTATCTAGCTTATTTTGGAGTTTCTTGTTGACATGCACACGGACGGAAAGACAGACATACTTCCCACCAGGTCGGTTTTACCATTAGGTGATCGGTTAGGGGCATCACATTAACGGGGTGCTGCTCTATCAGGTGAAACTCCGTTCTTTCATCATAAATTTAGAGAAATATATCTTATGTATAATAATTCTTGAGATATCGATGGAACAGATTTAAATGAAGAACTGCAAGTAAGAGAAAGACGAATCCCCCAAAACACATTGGCAATTGATGTCTTCTAATGTAATAAGAAATATAAATTAAAAAAAAACATTTTTCAAATTATATTTATTAATTTCGATTTGAGACATCAGATTTATGGATCTTTAGCAACAAATGCCGTTATTCTCTATTTGACAAAAGTATTCATTCCAAAATTCATTTCAATCTGCTTCAAATAAAGGGAGAGTTGGCATCAAATGCCGGATTATTGCCGAATTGATCAGAGCACGACACGCACAAAAAATGGTTCTCTACAGCAAAGCCTCTATCTTTTTTTCGTCGTTTATCTTTATCGCTTTGCGCAAATTCGCAACATTAGTAGCATCAGTAGCTATATATATATATATATAATTCAGAAAAGTGTATTTTAACCCGTTGCGGTCGTATATTTACTTTCAGCCACTAAAGCTTTTTCATCGTTCCGGTCGTATATCTGCTCTCAGCCACCACAGCAAAGAACCATACTGATCTTATATTATACTAAGTCGGCAAGCTTCGGAGATACAGATAATTTGAAATAATGTTTTATAAGCTGCGCCTAAGTGTGATTAAAATATTTCTCATTCGCTTTTTAAAATATTTTTTTAAAAATAATACTCTAAAAATGGCAAAAAGAAAATTACCGAAAGAAGTGTACCTTGAAATTGAAAGTAGCATATTAAGGGCGGAAGTCGCCAAAACTAATTATTTTTGCAACACGTGTTCTCGAAAACCAGGGCTTTATATTGGAGACCACACGATGGAAAACTATAAAATACAATTTTAACATAAAATTAGAACATATTATTGTGTTACGTATATTGTATTACGTGCTACGTATATGTGTAAAAAAGAATTAATAAATTTTGTTTTCCTTCATAATCTTGTATATATGATTCTTTTCGTTCAACGAAAATTAATTCCGACTAGAATGACACCTATGTATAAACTTAATACGACCACAAAGGGTTAAAAATTTAAATTAATAAAAGCGTACACCAGTGGCGAATCCAGGGGACCGGCTATCGGGCTGCAGCCCCCCCCCCCAGAGTTAACCAAAATTCTTGATTTAATTTAAAATGACTACAACTGTTTGATCTTAATTTTCATTTTTAAAAAAAATAGTAATAAAATCGTGACAACATTGCTTTCTGACTTGACAGGCTCGAAAATTTTCCTACTTTTCTAGTCATTCCACTTGCACTTGTAGCGTTGGCGAGGTCGAAAACATTTTTTGGCCAGCTATTTCATTGTATTTTTTATTAAATTATCGAAAGTATTGTACTGTTCTTTATGATTCTTATTGTCAGGAGAGGAAAGCCTGTAAAATTAAAGTGTTTTGGTTCATATAAGCCATGAAGTTTGACATTCGTCACTACGATACAAATTTTTTATGACCTCAGCCCCCTCCAGACCCGAATCCTGGATTCGCCACTGGCGTACACTCTGTCGACCATGATTCAAGAAAGATTGACTGGTCCGACAGTAATATGAGTTGAACACGACATGGCATCTATTCTTGACGTCTATAGATTAAATCAAACACTCGCAAAAATCGCGAAAAATTTATCTCATAATAAATATTAATTTGCTATATAAATATATATATTTACCTTTAACAGGAAATGTATTATATGTTATTTTAACGAATTATTAAAGTTTAAAATGCGATTTGAAGATTGTCACAAAAAATTGTGCCATTTAATAATTTTCTTTGCCTTGGGGTACCTAGTGCCCTCCCACCGCCTCTGCTTTGCATTGGAGGATTTCGTCCAAAATTTGATAAAAATCTCCAGTTTTGGTGTAAATACCACAAACCTGATTTCATCAGTCTAGCTTGTTGCGTTTTCAAGTTACCGTCTCACACAATTCCAAAAACGGTTTTTGCGGACTCAGGGAAGTTTAAAACGCAGAGATTTATTAAATTTTCGAGACGAATTTTTGATGATTAAAATACTTTCTCTTTAGGTACTTAGTATATGAGAAACTTAAAAGGAACGTCAACTAAAATTTCCTCATTTTGGTAACTCATCATTTAGAGGACGAGTATTGCCAAAAAAAATATATAGCTTACGCAGATTTTAAGCCTACTTTTTAAGAAGCGCGAAGATGTTGTGGTAATCTTTGCACAAATGAGATTTGAATAAAGCAGTTCTAAATTTATTCTTAATTAAGCAGTATGATGGGAATATTACTAGTTAGTATGATTCGTTAACGAATAATTCGCGTTTTGAACATTGCCTTTGAAAGGATAATGTTCGTTAACTGATCATTCACTGAATATAAAAAGCCAATGTATATGGTACAGAAAAAAGGTTAATTTCTCTTTTGCCGATGGCAACGATAAGTTTGTTCACAAAATAAAACCGGTAGACTCCTCCATGTTAGGCTTAATTTCATAAGCATAGCCCGCTACTATATTCTTTCGGGTGTAAAACAAATTCTTCTCGAAAAAAATGAGTTTAAAAGGAAAACTTCACAATATTTCTTGATGAAACTTTGAATGAAATTAGGCAAAAAAGATCAATTAGAAATGAAGCAGATGGAGTTAGTCGAGCTAGAGAATATTCAGATCGACGTCAAAATAGTTCAAGTTAGCGTACGTTAAAATAGAGTTAATTCACAAATTGAGGGGAACTTCATGGAAATTTCTTTTGTGAATATTGTCTATAGGGTACTTTTCCATTATACGCACACTGCTTGGTGCGTTTTTTGTCTTGGCGAATTTTCTTGGAGCGATAAATCGCCACTCTGGCTCAACTTCTTTCCTGACGTTAGTTGACGTGCTCTATATTTTTGGCGTGCTGAAGCGTCAGGAGCTTGAAGGCGCCAGTTTGGCCTAAAATGCATGGTGTGCGTATAGCGGAACGCAGATGCTCTGCGTGGGATCAGCTAGTTCACGGAATTAAAATTATAGAAATTTGGAATTACCAACAATGTACTATGGACCTTGTAGAGATTGCTGTACTAAGAATCATAATCCGACAGTTACTCACTGAAAAAAGTAGGAATAACATGATTTATTTGATAACAGTAGTTGCGTGGCCCGGCTTTGCATGGGCCATCTCGAATAATGGGATATTCCCATGCGGAGAGAAGCGAGGTCATATGAAGCCTCGGGGTCCATATATTTTCATATGGCCCTCCTCTCTGTTTTTTTCAACAAAAAGTGTCACTTACTTTCCCCAACAAACGTCACGAAGTTAAAAACCTTAATACAAAAAAGGAAAGAAAACGATTTTTTTCCCGATATTAATAAATCCAAAAACATAAGCTCTCTAAAAAAGAAATACCAGCGTCCGTTAAATAAATAAATGGAAATGGAAGAACACCGTATGTGAACCATTAGATTTTAAAAGGGGACTTCTGCAGACTCGCATGAAATTACTTTTTTTTACGTTTTCGATTTAATGAATGTAGTTGAAATGTTTGGTTTAAAACTTGAAATTCTGCCATTTACACTTAAGTTGTAGTAAATCATCAAAGTTTCAGTATGATGTTAGAAGGGGACTTCTGACGAGGATCTTCAATTGATCCTCAAAAGGCCTAAAATTAATTTACATCACTATTCTTTTTATTAATTTTCATTTTTAAATATGAATTTTATTTAGAAACAAACAAATTTTACATTTTGTTTTGTTTTATTAAAATTTATTTGCAAATGAACAAATTTTGAATTCAATTTGAGTTTAATTGGTATTTCTTGTTTCATATTTGTTAATCCCTGAATTTTTTAAAATCTGAATTTCACTTAAAAACCAGTAGCTTTCCAAATTTAGATTTCTTTAAAAATAAAGACACTATTACTTTTATTTGAGTTTCATTGATATTCCAGGCTTCAAGATCATTTTCCCTGAATATTTTTCTTTAAATCTAAATTTTACTTAAAAACGAATAACTTTAAAATTTATTTGGATTCTTATAATTTACTTTCAAATAAATTAATTTTGAATTTTATTTGAATTTCCGTGATATTTCTAGCTTCTAATTATTTTTTCATTGATTCCTTTTCTGTTTTAAACAAATAACTTTAAAATTCTATTTTATTTTGAGGCTTTAAATTTAAATATACTCAAAAATAAATAAATTTTGAATTTTAGTTAAGTTCATTGATATTCTTGGCTTTATAATGATTTATTCCCTAAAATTCTGAAACTTTTATGTTGTTTGATTTTAAAAAGGGACTTCTGTAAAATTTAAATTTGAATTTTTGCGAAAATTAAAAATTGAACTATTTTTTTGGTTTCGTCCATAGGTTCATTTTCAACTATGAAACATTCATATTAGAGATATCTTCGATCCTAATTTCGATGTTTTTTACAGCCCATTTTTTTTATCTCCTCCTGTAAAATTTTTAAAATGTCAAAAGTTTTGTTTTAAAATAAATCAATTCATGTGATTTCTGCTCAATAGATGGCGGCACATGACTGATATAACAGTCATGGGCCGCCAACATTCAGTAATGAAAAACGTAAAAAGCAAGAAAATTATTTTTTTCGATGTTTATAAATCAAAACACGGAAGTTTGTTAAAAAAGAAAAAAACCTTTTATACGAATTAAAACCAGGTTTTGTTAAATAATTAAAAAAATTCAAGAACTTCGGAGTCAAAGTTGTGAATAAACAAAAAATGCAAGAAATTTGGTTGTTAAAGTTGCCACTAGATGGCAGCACGGTTCATTTTGACGTTTTTAATTAATATCTTTTTAACTAATTGCAATTTCGGAATTTAAATGGTCGAAATGGATTCCTTGGATTATTTTTCATCTTTTGATATTTACGGCTGGTTTCAGGATTCAGTGGTTCTTGAGAAGATACCAGACATAGATAGACAAATACATACGTTTGTTTAGGTTCGAATTTTAATAGGATAGATTACATTTTCTTTTCTTGATTGCACTACCCAAGTTTGCATTTTTTAATGACTAATGTTGAGAAACGGATTAATATTACATGGAAACATAATATAATGAAATGAATAATGATAATTACATGGAAATTAAAAAAATACATAATTAATTCTTGGAATTCGTCTTTTTTAAGCTTCTTTCCAAATTAAATTTTAATGTTTTAAAACTAAGAACTTTAAAAAGAAGGAAAGTTTATTCAGTTCATTCTATCTGGAAATTCCGGAATATGGCTTGGAAAAAATAATCTGCATACTTGTTATGCTGTTAGATGACATCAAGTCTTCTCAGCATGTGATGACGTGTTTTCGATAAAAATAATTAGACAAATTGCGTGAAACAATGTGCCAAACGTGAATTTTAAAGAGACACACACTTTTAATTACACAACTTTTATTGTTTACAACATTAATAAGTACATCACATCATAAATCTTTGAATAAAGACACATAAATATTTTCATATAATTTTCTTTGAAACTTCACAGTTTATATTTCTATCTATTCGTTGTAAGATAAACTTAGTTTACTTGTATCAAAGGCATTGAAATATACGAGAAAAATTATAGAACATCACAGTGAAAAAATTCTGAAAAATTCCAAAAAAATATTTAATGCTTACACATTTATATTTGTATGAATGAGAAAAATACTGCTTTTACTGTAAAACTAGAGTATGAATAACCTTTCACTGTCCAGAAGTAAATTTGAATTATTTTCATCATGATATTATGTTCTTCATTAAATAGTTGAATTATAACTCCCATTTCATAATTTCTATGAAATTAAGAATTCTAAACATTTGGAACTTATCCTTAGTCGAATATCTCGATGTTGTATTCTACTACATCAGGGGTTCCCAACCTTTCTTCTCTCGCGTACCGCTTGATTATTATTTTTGCTTTTGGCGTACCCCCCTACTATCATATCCAACTCCCTCCCCCCAACAATCCGTCTATGGAAAGAAGTTTTTATCTATAATGCTAAGGTTAGTTTAAGAGTCAAATGACTCAAATTAATAACATTTGCAGAACTTATTTTTGATTTTACATTTCATTCCCTTTTTACAATAGTATTAGTTCACCACCAAAGCAAATGAAACCAGCATTTTAATTATTCCGTCTTAACTAAAAGGATAGCTAAATATTACACTTAGTAATAATCAACTATTCAAGTGGTATAGTTATTAAATAACAAGTATTCACTTGGAGAAGCAAAATTCTCTACACTTTTTAATCTCTTATGTTTTGTTACCGCCATTAACAACTTTGATTTCGCGTACCCCCAAATGGTCCTTCGCGTACCCCCAGGGGTACGTGTGCCACAGGTTGGGAACCTCTGTACTACATTCTTTAATATTCTACACCCACTTTCCACTTCAAACTCTACAACTGCAAATTTATACTTCTGTACAACTATGCAAATGCTGCAGATAAAAACTACTAAAACAATCCAAGGTTCTGCAGCGGGCAAACAAAAATTTTACTGTGTGTTATTTTGTCAATATTTCGAGTGGAAGCATTAATTGAGTAAATATTATTAAGATCATTATCGATCTTATTTAAATGCGATGGGTTTAAAAATGTTGCGAAGCCAGCCAGAAACTATCAAGCGAATTACGCATTAAGTATCATAAAAATAGACGGGGCGAAAATTTATTGAATTTGTACGTTATGAATTTATTGTAGTGGTTCCCCACCTTTGCACTCTTTTTAAAATCATTCTCAAATTAGATATATTATTTTAAAAATATTTCACATTAAAAAAAAACAACATACATTTAATTTTATAAAATTCTTGATACAGGAAAGAGAAGGGAGTTATGTTATGTTTTTAATCAAAAATGCACATGAAATGTGAATTAGAAGATAGCCTTACATTTTTAAAAAATTAAATTAAATTTTGCTCCATTAGGAACGATAATGTATGTGAGTTTCGTAAACAGTCCAACTTACTGTAACAATTATTTATTTTAGGTTTACGTTATACACAGACAGTTTACACAAATAATTTCAGAAATGGAATAAACATAAAGAAAAGAATAAAGAGAGAAACATAAAGAAGAGAAGGAACAAACATAAAAGAGAGAGACGCAAAGTGTTCCATCGCCTGGTCTCGATTGAACTTTAAAGTTTCAGAGGAGTTTACCTCTGACGTCAGTCACGGGCAGTTATGGTTATCATTCAAAGAGCGACTACAAGAAGGTCTTTTTTATGTCTTCTGTAAAATTAGTATTTTGTGGCTTGTTCCCTTCCTGCAGTTAGTGATTCAAATGTGGGCGCGATCAAAAGATTAAGAACGAGTTTCCTGCTTTGTTTATCAGCAGCTCCGTACAGTAACTTTCCTATTTAAACAATGGCCAAATCCAGTTGGCTTTGATTCGAGCACTCGAAGTTCAAATCGGTATACATTGGAGATGATTTTTTGCATCGTTGAGAAAAGCGACAACGAAGTAAATATGTCAAATATTCCGTATAACAGAGACTCGTATTTTACACATACATCCAAAGCTACAGAAATAAAAACCTAGCATACGGTTCACAGCATCATAAAACCATAAAAATCGGGAAAAAAGCCTTTAAATGCTGATTGACATCCTCAAACAGAGAGAATTTGGAAGATTCCCACTAACAAAGTATTGCACTGGAAGTCGAATCGCATGGAAGTTCCATATGCGCAAAATAAGCGAAACATAAAATTCGTTCGTTGGAATTGCAAAGACATTCGCAGAACTTTTTCTCAATCAAATTTTTTTAATACTGATAGTTTCAAAATCCCAAGACTGGTACTTTTGGACGATTTAACTCCGGAAAGGGGTGACAGACAATGAGTAAGATGAGCGCATTTCCGGAGTTCTTTGCTAACGCTTTTACGCTAAGTAAAATGTAAACAATTCCCCTTCCATTTTTCACTTCACCCACATTTTGGTGAAATGAACTCCGCCTGGCGCATGCGCAAAAGCGTGGAGGGTTTCGGAATTCGAGAATCATCAGTATTCGTAACCAAAATTGGTCAGAGCAATAAAGACAATCATTCGGAACAGAATTTATTTTTATTTATCATTAACAAATGCTTCACTTTTAAACTTTCTTATCAATTTTGCAGTTCTCAGCAAATTGTCCTTATGAAATTGGAACCGCAAACATTTTTTTCCACTCAAAAAGACGAATGGAAAAAGTTTGAGAAGAGACTGTCTTAAGTCTGTACAAGAGTAAGTGTACCATGGTTGGGGAACCACTGATATATTGCATAGATTATCTTTCAGTTTCCTACCGATTCCATTTTTATGATGATAACGTTTATAGGCTGGCGTGATACGACATGCGTGATGTCAAAAGCGTTCAAAACGCTCTACAAGGCAGACCGCTGGACCTAAAGTAGCTAAATTTGGCACGTAGTTACTTCTTCGGTAGTAGCTACTCACTAAAAAATGTTTCAAAATTTTGATTAGATTTTGAATTAAAAGTTAATCGAAATTTTAACATTTTTCCTCAATAACTTCAGAGCATATCATCGCGCAAAAGCCATTTTTAAACCACCTTAAAATTTTTAAAAAAACTACCTTTTCAGTGATATGAATTTTATTTCCGTAACTTTTGCCTCTAATTTCAATAAATTTTTCAAAATATTTTAAAACAATATTATTCATTATTTTAGTTATTGAGTTTATGCACACGCGCGTCGCGACGTTATTAAAAACATTTTCTGTGTCTACATTATCGCTGTTATAATTACTGCCTGTCCGCCACGAGAACTGTCGCCGCCAAACTGTCTAGTTTAAGGCGGTCGCTATAGCAACCGGTTATGCTAGGGAAGATCCATTTCGAATAAGAGGAATCGAACGGAAATCGGATATTTTTATTCTTGGCGGCAGTTTGCGTCGGAACACATTTGAATGAACTTCTACCTACTAGAAATGGGTTCTTCCTACGATAACTTGTTTCTATAGCTACCGTCGTAAACTAGATAATTTGGCGGCGGCAGTTCTCTTGGCGGACAGACAGTAACAGTAAATTTTTAAAAATAACATAAAGACAGACGAAGCAAGCCTAAAACATTATCATGCTGCGATGTTTCGGACTAGAGGTTTGAATCTCCTTTAAACTTTTTTTCCCGGCAGAGTGCCAAGATGCATTTATTTCAGCTGGACAGGCTTATAGTTAACATTGCCATAATTTTCTCCATTGAAAAAATTTGATTCTTTGATTTTTATTTAAATATTTTTCTTTAATATAATTACTCCTGCTATAAAAATATAGGTAAATTACTCAATTCAAATTTTTAGAAATATATCATGGAAGACATAGAATTTTGTTAGTGACCAGAATGTGTTATAGGCTTTTTGTTATAGACCAGAATGTAAAAAGTGTCAGGAAATTATGCTTCTAAAATATTTTTAAAAAAGAAAGAAGTAGATTAAATAGAAAGAAGTAGAAAGAATGATTTTAGAATTCGTCCTCTTTTTCACACAGTAAAATAATATCTAAACAAAGAAAAAAAGACTCATACGTTAAGTTATGAATGCAGAGGAAAAGGAATAGATAGTTTGATTAGTCTATCCTAATTGTTGGGAAGCATAATTCCATATTTTTGCTCTTAAGAATTAGTGTTGTGATTTAAAATTAGTCAAGTTAAAAAATTAAAATCTGTTGATTAAAATTTCAGAAGTTTGAGTTTAATTTTTTCTGACTCATTGAATTTCTTTCGGATAAAAGGAACAAAACGTAAAATTAAACTTATTATATTTCTTCGTTTTTTATCTTAAAAAAATTCATGTTTGAAGAGGTTAATGTTGTAGAAGTAATTTTATTTAAATTTCGAATAGACTCAAGAGTATTCAAAATTATTGTATAGAAAATCGGTTTATGTAGGTTTTATCGGTTTTATGTACCTTTATCAAACTTTTAATATTATTCTACCTAAATTTCAAAGATGTAATAATGCTCTTAATTCCTTTATTTTAAAGGTTGTTATTTAGGCGGAGTTCTGATTATAAATACTTATTGCTGAGATGAGCGAAATTTCTTCTGACGAATGAACTACTCAAATTTTGTTAACATATTTTTTCTGTGTTGCATAAGCATCAATATTAAGGGGATAGAGAAAAACCATCTCAATTCATGTAATGAAGTTTACATTTATATAAAAAAGCAACATTTTAAAAATTGAAAAATATCACTTAAGAAATCACACATTTTCACATTCAAGTCACTATTGATACGTTTTTATAAATGAGATATGATGAAGATTTATGTAATTACCTATATGTAATTGCAAACGTATCGAAGCACATATAAAACTGTAAATATAAAACTTTCAATGCATATTTAAATATATATGGAAGACAAGACACAAGCTGCACATATTCAACATCAATAATTTGAAATTCAATAGCAGTAAATTCTACTTGCTAACGACTATCTAACAATTTATAAATAGAACATTCTTCTAATAATGTATGTGTAACAGCAGAGAGAATAGTTTAAAAATTCTAATTCTAAATATTAAATACAATGAAAATTTATTCTCTGTTTTAGATTTATCTTTTGTAATTGCTAAGGAGACAACTGTAAAACGAGAAAATCATACATCATATAAATTACGTTAAATGATAAGGACTATGCCAAGCATACATACTACATAGATATCTAAAAAGTAAGAATTTATATACATAATGCAAGATGAAATATTTAAAGTCCAGCGAATCGACATTCCATGAATCAGAACACAAATTATTTTACAAATATTCTTGTTTATTCACGTAATATTAATATGTGTAGAGAAATATTGTAGAATTCATTATTTCTAAAATGCATTAGAGTGTTACATTCAGTGCAAAGAGACTTAAAAATAATTAATAAATTTTCTAATGTACTTTTATTTTTTATTAAATATGTTAGGAACCTTATGTATGAATTATATCAGAAGTTCGCTTTGTGTTTTTGATTAAATTGTCATTAAAAAATCGATAATCTATTACATCTTATTCAATGAAGTCGGATGTTGATTATAATCTTTTCATCTTTTTAAAATTTCTGATGCAATAAGAATAGCAAAAACAAATGTGGCTGAGTAAAATACAGGCAACTTCTTTATTTTGTTAAAAAATAGCTGCTTTATTTCATTGCATAGTAGTTATAGGCCCTTACTGTTTGTATAAGTTCTTACTGAAGTGTCAATAGTTTAAATAAAACGATTAGACACGGCATTTTTAGGCTGTAAATAGGCAATATTTCGCATTTAATTTGACAAAACTATGAAGACTCACATGCATTCGGCTGTTATTAGAAACCAACAATTATTAAGCATACATTTGACAAAAGAAAATTATTTAACGGAATCTGTACTGAAACCGGAAACCAACAACCATTTTAAGAATTTCCGTTCACTACCGTAAATTTCACACGGGTATGTGCGTACTTTGCCGTTCAAAATTGGAATAGCTCCAATCAGTTGCACAACAGACTACATATGATGCAATCATAAACTTTGGAAATGCGTAGCATTATAATTTTTCTTGCAATGCTTAAATGTTTTTTTATCATTTCTGTCTGTAAATGTCAAACTCTTTAAGAATGTGTTGCCCAGACAAGGCATATATTTGTTCTGATTCAGTAATTTTTCCAGTTTAAGTTTTGGGTTTTTTTTCATAAGTTTAAACCATGGGGGAGGGGAGAATTTAAAGTTGTTTTGGGTATGGCATTCACGTGGGTTCTCAGGGCCCTGTGGTGGAAATTGTTGTACTCATCCATAATGCACACACCCAACTGGTTAGATAACCCATGAGATTATAGGCAGCAGGTGTGTGGGGTGGCGTAATGTCATGTCATATATCTCAGCATGTGCATTCTGGAATTGGTTTCCAAATGTCTTTGCCGTTCCAAAATCCGTTCGCATAAAGGCTTGAAGAGTTTTTTTCCTCATTCGATAAATTGAGTTTGCAACTGATTATTAATCAGCTTTAAAAGCCTTCAGTTGAGTTATTATGAACCAAAGAGACATGAATTCTGGAGTGATCCTAATGAAAAATGATAAATATTATCCTGTATTAACCCCATAAGTCTCGCGCCCGTCATATTGATGTGCATCGAATTATCGCATTTTTAGGCTTTTAAACTAAAAATCATTAATTAGCTTTGTAATTAGACACAAAAATATCGTAGAATCCATAAGCATCTAAAGTATTCTATGCCTTCTTAGATGAATGAAAACGACTGCTCCATTCCAAAACAGGAGGGGACATCTTATTAGATAGCAAAAAAATGCGATCTTTAAGGGGTTAAATAAAAGTACGACTCTCGAAGTACTCTTTTGATAGAATATTTCTTCTTCAAATGATTTGTAGGAGAAATATTCTATCAAAAGAGTTATTCATGAAAATGAAAGTATGGGTAATGCTATAATCGACGAGTGATACTAGAAAAAGGCTTAAACCAACGGAGTCTGGAAAAACTTGAGATGCTTATGTATTGTAAGATTTTATGTCGAATTATAGCATCTAAAAACGACTTAATTTTAATTTACAAGTTTAAAGATACGGGAATTCAATGTACGTATGAGTTACGGACAAATTAGTTGAGAGATTAATTCATGCCTTCTGAAGATACATTATTTTTTTCTAGCATATACTATAAATGCCAAAGAAATAACCATTATTAACCCTTTGAGCACGAGTGTCACGCGGGTGTGCCATCTGCTTGGCACATTCTCTCCCGACTGTCACAAATACGTACCGGCTCTTGAGCCTTTTAGCTACCGATTGTCGCGTCGGTGTGACACCAGCTTTAGTGCATTTAGGCTTAACTAGAAAAAGTGTGCCGGCCCTGAGCAGCCACGCTGATTGGGAAATGTCGGCCAGACGGAACCGCACGTTTTCCTTACGGCCGTCCTCAAAGTGTGAATAATCTCAAACATTTGAACATCTTCCTCATCATAATCTTAAAAACAGAGTCAAATATTCCTGCATGCGAGGATTAACTTGGATCGCTTCCATCTTAGAGTTCAATACAAAATATGAACCTTCTTCTTAAAATTTCTGTTCCAACTGTGAAAAGAGAATCCACAAAATTATTTCGGTTCGAGAATTGTGCTTAAAATGGATTTCAACAGCAATAAAGTTGAGAATCAAAGCTGCGATTTCTAGCAATTTTTCAAGCAATGGAAATTATTTCAAAACCCTATAAAGTTGTGCAATTTTATTTCTTAACCATTTCCTTTATTCACATCAAAATAGTAGATTTATCAGGTTTTCTTATTATATGGTTAAAAATTATACGGACGGATACAATATCAAATTTGTCTTTTTTCAGATAGATGTGGAAGTGATCACAAAACATCACAAAAATTTAGGTAGCTGTCACTTAACTAAATATCGCTCAGAAATTATTTCATTATGCTCAAGGCAATAAACAAAGAAATAAAAGGCACTCACGTATAAAAGATTCTTTTTTTGAAATTTAATTTCACAGATAAAAAGATTCGTTGATATGAGTAATATATGATTTTTTTTATCACTGAGATTTGTATTTCTTTTTTTATATCTTCTTCTACGACATCTTTTTTGAACAGTAAAAAGTTTATTTAAAAATAATTCAACAAACTTTAAATACAAAATAATTCACTTAATTTCCATCAAAAATTACTGCAGCAATTATAGTTTCCATTTTGCAAATCATCATTTGTAGTCACGAACTTAAATGTCGTATAAGAGAATTCAAATAGTCGTGAAAAATCAATTTGTTAGCATTTATTATCAAAATTTTAGGTATTATCATTTCAGGAAAATAAATTTCCATTATTTTTCAGTTATAGATAACACAAAAAAGAAACCTTTATATGCGTATAATAGTTTTTTTTTCTAATGATAGCTTAACAGTTGTCAAAGAATTACTATCTTGAAATTTTCTATATATACATTGGAGAAAAGTTTATGACTGCCATCTTGTTCAGGCTCAGATTTTTAATTTAAAAAAGTGTTCAACAAAATTTATCGATTAAATTCAGAAGGAAATTATTTTAAATACGACATTGTACTTTCCAAATCATTTTTCGAACTCTTTTTCCAAAAATGTTTTTTCTTCACCCCAAAAAATATTTTTTTCTTATATATAGCTTTATCATTTATTTTCTTTCTGACTTGGATATATTTTTCAGATTTTCCAATTTTTTTGCCGTTACTAATTTTCTTAAATATAAATCCCTGAAAAACCACTGCGACATAAAACACAGAGTTAAATACATTAATAAAATATAAAGTACATATCTATCACAGATCCTTAATTGACGGATATATATGTAAATATATTATAGAGAATAGAAAAAGTGCAATCATAAGAAGTGCCCTTTGAACATACACAAACATTCGATTTCTTACACAGATAGGGAATATAAACGCAATTTCAAAGATGTCTTCTTTTCTTACGATTCAACAGAAACTGCCCACACTAAAAATAAAAAAATAATTAGTTATATATCAGAGAATCTAATTAAATAAATTATTCTCCAAATGATTTTACAGACTGAACAACAAACAGTTACAAAGCTTCAAATTTAAATACTTGTGTTAATAAAAGAACATGAAATTTTGAAATTTCAATCAATTTTTTAAGTTTTTGAGAGGATTTATATTTAAACATTTTTGGAACGATTTTACTTTTAAAGTTTAATGGGAATTGATAGTACGTCAGGATCACATAGTTGACTCGACTTGAATTGTATCTCCGAGAGATACGGTTTAGGGATTTTTAGCAACAAAAGCTGTTATCCCCTAGTTCAAAAAAAATATTCATTCCAAAATTCGGTTCAATCTGCTTAAAAATTAAGTAAAATTGCCATCAGGAGATGGACTAGAAAAATTGCCGATTCAATTCGGTCAAGATGCGGCGTTCTCCTAGAAGGGTGGCCATATTCTTTTTTCTCAGGGTCACATCACAAATGCAACTAAAAGCGCTGCGTTTACATTTTACGCGAACTTTTTGAGTAGACAAAAAAAAATCTGTTATTGTTCGTCATTTGGCCTTTTAAGCCTATATCACATATTGTACATGTGAGCGTTTGGCATGAATGTTTTTCCAATACACTGGTGTACACATGTAATATTTATAAAAGATAAAAAGTAATTTAGTAAAAAAGTTAAGTAACATTAACCATACAACTTAGATTAGAAAAATTCTAATAATATTAAAGGACACGAATGATGCTAATGGAAATAGAAAATGATATTTAATAATTTAAAAAATCCTTAGTAACAAATTCCCTCTCCCAATTTTGTTAAAGTTCTGTTGTAAGAACTAGAATTATTCGATCAAACAAACAAAAAAACATTATTTTAAACAGCAAGCGTAAATTTGCAAGAAGAAAATGCAAGATGCGCAGTTCATTTCGAATTTAAACTGTCGAGACACAATTTACTTGTAACATGTCATCATAAACTGACTCCGTTAAAAATAATTAAACGCAAACAAGAAAATATTTGGCAACATGTGATGTTAGAAATGAAAAATCGTTTGCAGTAAATATAATTATTTTTTTCTGTAGAATGAGATGCAGGAAAAAAGCTTCGTCAGTAATGCTACATACTTGTTCTTTCCGGAGAAATATTTTTGAATCCAACAATATAAAATTATGTTGAAAAATTCATTTTTAAGCTTCAAGGCATTTACTAATTGATATTAATTAATTAAAAAGGGAGAAAAGATGCTAATTTCTAATGGTTGAGGGAAAACTCAAAGCGGAATATCCAAAGAAGCTATGTATATTTTTTAACACTTCAAAAGTTAAAGTTAAACTTATTGTTAAAAATAAATCGAAATCCCAACACATCTTCCAAAATGCAAACCAAAACCTTGGCCGTATTGAGGAGGATTGTGATTGAGGCTTGATACAAAATTCTTTATTATTTTGTAAATCAAGTTGCTACCTAATAGTTCAAAGAAACTACTATAATGTAAAACATATTAGAGAAAATTTATCTGTTTCAAATCAAATCAAATTTTTCCGTATTGTGCAAATGTGTTTTTAATATTTTTCTCAAATTTTTTAAAGACTTTCTTTATTAAAGTGTAACAAAGAATAAAATGGAACTATTTTAATCTCTAAATGTCCAACAAATCATTGTTACTGATACAAATCACATGTTACTTACCAATAATTATTACTATTATGACAAAGCATATGCCGATAAGAATTGCAAGCATCTGAAAAGAGGAAAGAATACTGAATAAAGCCACTGTAAGAAATCTAGAAAACGCAACAAGATTTAAAAATTTCAGAATCAAACAAAAAAAAAATTAAATTGGAAGAGATTACAGATATTTTAAGTGATTATGATTCTAAAATAAGAGTAAATAATAATAATAATAATAAAAATTAACACGTTTTTATTAATGTACTAGAATGCAGAAAATAATTTTTAAGCAAAAATTTGGGTGTAAAATAAAACCATAAAAGGGTGAGGCACTGACAGAAATACTCTCAGCAATGTGGAATTTTAACCAAATTTATAATGCATTTTAATTTAAGAATTTCCTTTCTTATGATATCTATTTTGGCTTAATATCTATAGTTTTGTTTTCATTTGTTACGATTTTGTTCTGACGTCTATATTTTCGATAAAAACAATCATTTTATCCTTTTTAGTACACTGATAAAACCGTATTTTAAATTTTTATTTTATTATTTTCTATTCTTTAGAATTTAATATATTTCCTGATTCATTATTATGGGCGAGTTTTCTGTTTTGTTTACTTACAGTAAAAACTTCGACTTTATTTGCAGGGCTTTCGGACTTCCGCTTTGAAGATTCCATTGATGTAGCATTACACCGGAATTACCTGGTTACGGCATTTTAATGTAAATAAACAAAACAAAAAACTCATCCATAAATATTAAGGAATCGTAAATCAATTTTTTCTCAAACTTCAACTAAAGATAATTAATTAACTGATCACTAAATTCTAAAAATATTAAAATATTGTACCATCATCGGGAACTCAAAAACATACAAAATTTCAGAATTCTAATATATCAAGGAGTGAAACATCGTTTAAAAATTCCATTTTTACAAACGCGAAACAAGTTAAGTAAAAGCGTCTAAAAACACAAATTTTTGTCATCTGTAAAGCACTTCCAATCCCGTTTGGATTAGGTGAAATTTGAAATTCTTTGTTAGGTTTGATTTTTTATGTTACTACCCTAATTTGAAACTGTACGAAGAATATTGATGATGGTAATGATTTCTGTTTGAGCCGAGGTCAGCTGGCGAAGTCAACATCAGAGCCGATAATTTATTTTTCAGAAGATCACACCACATAAAAATACTCTTGTTGGACTTACAGAGGAATAATACCAAACGGAAGAGTAAAATTATCCGTGAGGAAAAGATCAGTCATTGTTATTTTTGCAAACTAAGTCTATAGTTTGTTGGTTTTTTTGGTAGAATATTTTTTTCATACATTTTTCGGTTTTTTGATTCACTGGACTTCAGAGATCTGGACTGCTGATACTCTGTTGTAAAGCTTTTAATTCTTTCAACAATAATATAATTATTTATAAATACATTATTTAATAGCTATATATTTGTTCATTTTTATACTATTGGAAGTATATGAATTATTCCTATTCTAACATTTTTTGTATTTTCAAATTTTATGCTAATTCATCTTGTATTTATTTCAGTTAGATTGTACATTTAAATTCTTAGAGATATAACAAATAAATACTTTTTGCTTCGAGTTAAATTTAAATGAATGCACACAATTGTAATTTTCTTTAAAGACTTCTTTATTAAAAAAATTTAGGCGCATTAACGGTGAAGACACTTGTAAAGATTCTCTTCTCCATGAAAGAATGAGAAATGTCATCTTTGATGACTTTTGACGTAATAATTATGTACATAAAAGGAAAATTGAATTGAGACTAAAAGATTAGTTAAAAATTGCGTGATGCGGGTTTGAATGATGATATATAGGGAAACTGTTTATTGCACTTCTTCATTCTTTTTTCTCAATTAACGTTTATGAAATACATTTTAATTGACAATTGTCATTATTTAAGTAACTCCTAACTTTATTACCCATAAACGTTCCAATATTTCTATAAAAATCCAAATTTTATTGGTATTCAAAAATATACCTTTCAAAGCATTTGCGCATTGAATACATTTTAATTTAAATATATTAGATTATATTAATCTAAATTTGTACGTCTTTAGTGGAACGTGCTTTTAAAAGATCCCAAAAGAATATATATATATATATACCCATTTCCATTTTTAATTGCCTTGTGCTTTTTGAGGGGGGTAGCGACAAAATTTTTACGTTTTTTCGTATGTCCTTAGCAGGAAAAAAACACTTATTAATATCATAGGCGGGTTTCCCTTCCTGACAAGCGGCTCGCCATGATATTTTTCAATTTAATAAATTTTTGTCTTCTTTTCTTGTCCTTTGTTTCTTGTATGTTTTCGAATTTTTGTCTTTTGTTTCTTGTGTGTTTTGATATATATATATATATATAAAGAACATTTAAATCTAAAATTCCGTTATTTGTTAACAATAGTGATAGTTCATTGAAAGGAAAGTACTCTTTCATTTTGCTTTATTTGAAATCAGAAATTAAATTCATATTTAACTACTGTAAACTAATATTTCAAACTATAATAAGATTATATGAAAATTCATAATCTCATCACATGAACCATAAATATTCTAACATCTTACTTTACAGTTTTTCCACCAATATTTGCGTTTCAATTTTCCTGTTTGTTTGCCGAATTCAGACGCTTCATCTTTCAACGCATCTATAAGGGAAAAGATCAAATAATCAAAATTTCTGAGAAAAGTAAAATTAGTTCATTTTATTCAGCCTATGTGTGTGCCTGCATGTATAATGTATGTAATTAAAAATTGGCAGTTCGTTTTAATTACACACTTTAAAACTTATTCGTGCATTCCTATCGAGGAAAACTGAATTAAAAAAAAGAATTGCGTACTGACGTAAGCTTTTAACCGGCAGGTTGATCGGAATTCTGGACTTTTTCCTGTCCCTACACTGTGAAACGACCATGTCCCAATAGAAAAACATTTTTTCCGCCTAATTGTCCACCTGAATTTTTTTTAAAGGTAAGTTAAAATACATGAAAATCTGATTAAAATGCGAAATATACTGTACATAAATCTTATTATAGAAGTTTAAGAAATATACTCATGTAATGAACAATAATGACAGTATTGGGCGCAAGAAAGAGCAGAAAAGAATAAAAGTAAACGTCAATGAAGAGTTTCTTTTTTTAATTTCGTTCTCTTCGTAAGGAATGTAAAAAAGAAATTTTTAATTATTTTTTTCTTTTAACAAACAATGGAGAATATTTAAATTTTTAGAAAATATTTTCCAATCAAGTTTTCTTTCAAGTTTGAAAGTTTTTCTTTAGTGCTCAGTTAACTTTTTGAAGGATATTAGAATTAAATTTTTATTCGAATATTTTTCGTATTTTTCACTATTATTTTTATATTTTAATTTAGTAATATGAAAAAAAGCTAAACCATTTTCTTTTCCAACTATGAATTTCCAAATTTTTTTAAGAACGAAAAGTATTTATTTTCAGTGTTTGATAAATTAGTTTAATGGATTTGATTGTGTATACGGAAAAAAACCGTCATCATTTGTGAATGCTAAATTCAATGGAGTAAATAATTTTTTCAAATATTTACGTTTTATAAATATTAAAGGTTTTCAGTACTTCATTCAGGATGATAAAAATAGTAAACACTAAATAAAATAAAAATTTAAATATAATAATAAACTGAAATTTGAATTTTAGATTCATTAAAATTCTTTTTAAATAGTGGAGTTCTAGGTTCTTTAAAATACTTTTTAAATAGGGGACACAATAGAATGCCACAAAAAAATTCAAATGCAAAAGGCACAAATAAGAAACATGCTATAGTTATAAAAGCAAGCAGATAAAGTATTTCCAGAAAAAGCAAACAATAAAATAAAAAGAAATATTTAAAATTTTTTCTTTACTTTTAAATTCTTATTCGGTATGCGAATTCATAAATTTTGGATAATTATTTTTAAATAAATATATTTTTTATAGTTCATAACAATAAGCAATTTTTACCTGCTCTTTCATCTAGGTTTGATAATTTTTCATCTCTTTGTAAAATTAAATCAACATTTTTCTTTAAGATTCCAGTAACCTATGGAGAGAAAGAATATTTTAAAAGACAAATTATCTGTATTTAGAAAGAAGTGAATGTGTTGGTTTAAAATTTTTTGTTTTCGGACGCATGAATCTTTTAAAATGTATTAATAGCGTGTTAATATACATTTACACGATCAATCCAAAACTAGATTCTATCCATGATTCGTTCTTTTTTCTTAAAAAATAATACCCTATTTATCTATTTTTTAGCAGAACTTCCATTTTCAAAAATATTAATAATGAGATTATTTACAAAAATTTGAATGAGAAAAATAATTTTAAACAAAACGTCAATTTGTTTTACTTAAAAGATGGAATCTACGGCATTTAAAACTTTGATACTGTAAGGAAAAAAGATTGCAATATATAGTTGAAATGAATATTGAGTAAATAAAATATTAAAAATACAGTTTTAAGAAACAAAATTTATGTTATTGTAAGATATGACACATTTTTTTTTTACTTTTTGATTTTTAATTTGCTACAAAATAGTGAAAATGTTTCTAATATAACACAATCTTCGATTTAACGCTTTTATAAAAATTCCCTGCTTTTGAGTTGGAATTAGTAAACACTCAACTTTTGGATCTACCTTAAAAAAACCGCCTCTTTTCTCACAGATGTTGATGATTTCTTTATCTGCAAGTTGACAACTGATCTAGCATCTTTCTTTATGTCTGAATATTTAAGTAAAAAGATAGGTAATATCCACCATCATCATCTAAAAAACATTTAATAATTTTTAGTTATTTTAAAATTCTTGTTAAATTATTAAAAATATTATTTATTTATTCTTATTTTGCATAGTATATATTTACGGTAATTAATTTTTTCAGTTCTCCCTTTGAACAATTTTTGTGTTTTTTATTTGTGATTTTAAATACAAATATTAAATTATTTATTTTAACTACAAATATTAAATTATTTATTTTAAACACAAATATTAAATGAACTTTACCTTCGTTATTGATTTCTTTAATCAATCTATTTAAATAGGCCCACACCTCAGTTAACACATGCTAAATTGCGAAAACGGTTTACTATTCCGCAGTCAAACGCTAAAACTCCTTTTGTGTGTGTTTATGCTGAGTGGAATAGTGAATAAAACAGATTAAACTATTCTTTGCTATTACTATGAATTTAGCTTCTCTTATGGTCGTGCTTGGAACCTTATTTAACCATAATTCAAATACAATAATTGTTTGCTAAAATGTGGAGGACCTTACTTTTTTGAGTTTATTCGAAAGCAACTTTAAATTCTTACTTCATCTATTTGAGCCTTTGTTGCTTCCATTCTCTTGTGGGCAACTTTGTGTTGGGGTTTCTCTTCTTGCTGTTGGACCGGAGCATTTCCTTGCTCCATTTCTCCATAAGCATCTGCGTCAGACCTGGAATGTTGCAGATAAAATAATAATAAAACGATTTTCAAAAACAGTTTTTTATTTTTATGAAAAGTTATATGCTTTTTTTAAGTCTGGAAGGTGATTTTTTTTCCTTTTGTCAAAACATGCTTTGTATCTGTGCTCGAGTAAATGATAATTATAAATGTTTCACTTATACATTGCGAGAAACAAATTAAAAAGACGAAATACTATTCACATTGAAAATTTAAGATAGTCTAGGTTCGTTCTGATCTAATTAATTGAATCTTGATTTGAAAAGATAGTTTACATTGTTTTCAGTTGAAACTTAATTGTTACGTTGCGCAGCAATTCATATTTTTATCACTATCATAACTGCCCATTTTTAAAATCAATTTTGGCAAATATTACAAACGATTAATAAATTTTTTTCTTACTCTACAATTTTGATTTGAAGAAGGAAAGTATTTTAGTAAAGAAATGTTAAACAAATAGTTAATATCTTTTAATTAATTAGTTTTATTCGAAAAATTAAGTGCAAAATTAAATTTTAAAAATATTTTTCACTCAAAAATGCACAGCAGCCCTTACAGTTATCTGCATCGATTTGTCCCATTTTTTTGAAAAATATTTTAAAACAAAACCAAGAGATTACTAATAAAAATAGATTACTCACTAGATTGTTACATAAGTGTTTAAACTTCAATAAAATGAAAGTTACATATTGTTACAGAATCGTTGGGCGTGTGTACGGTGAAAACAGTCCAACAAGCAGGTAATGGAGAAGGACTCTTTATTCTCGAATATTCCGGAAAACACGAAGCACAGGTAACAGGAAAAACAGCACTTGTACAAATCAGCAACACAAACAGACAGTAATTCACTAATACTAACAGCAACAGCATTTTCAATACCGCTCGGCGTCTAGCAGCTTACTAGCTCTCACTGCGGATAAAACTCCAAAGAGAGATTCCAAAGGCGTTCGCACTCCAAAGACGATCGCAGTGGATCAATACGTTCTCAGACCTTCAGCAACTCCGAGTATTTATAGTCTTCCCGACAGGGCATGACGTCACAAAGAGTCATCTAGTACATTCTGTATATCTTCGCTCCTAATAGAGATAGCGAGAAAATTCTAGTATTTTTGAGGACCTTCCTTTTGTCGCAAAATCGCCAAATTTGTCGCTAAGGCGCCAAAATGGTGTCCAGGGTCAGGGGTGTTGGCTTAACCTGTCGCCGATAGCTAGTAAGAACATCTGTAAATGCCTCTTTCCAACCCTATTGCTGGGAAGCGACATTCCATGTTCGTAACAATATCTAGCTTTTCTCGAATTACTCAACATCAAAATTTTAATTCAAGAATTTGACTTGCGTACTAGTTTAGATAAGTTGGCCATGTTAAAAGATGTCTGCAGAATACGCCCACTTATTCTTTTACGGTACAAATATTGTCTAGAGCAAGCACAGTTACGATATGTCTTTTTATCTGAGCTTGAATCTAATTCGTGTCCCGCACACAATGTGTTAATATTAAATGTCATTTTGAAATATATTTTTAAAATTTCGGGAAAGTTATCACCTTGACTTTCTCATGTACTCCTACATAAGAAGGATACTTATAACATCCGGTAAAAATTATTTTGCTTATGTTTAAGCACCCAAATGTAATCGATTACCGTCATTAAAAATCTCCGAAAACATTCTCACTGTCTTTTTCCAATACACGTTTGTCACGGTTGTTGATTTCGACGATAACTTCGGAACATATAATCCGAGGAAATTTTACATTCTTTTAAAATCAAAGAAAAATTATTTTTAATGATTCCACTTAGATTTTCATGCTACTTTTCTCCAATTTTTAAAATAAAAGAACATTTACAATAATAGTATCCTATAGAGTAAACTATTTAATTTTTCATTCTAGAAACGTACAAAAAATAATTACACCCAACACTTTAATTTAATGGAGTGGCATTGCACATGTGTCTAAGAGCTAGAATTAAAAATGTATGAATTTTCCCTGGACTTGAGTGGTAACTTGCAGGTAAATAAAAATTCTTGTTAAAATGCAGCAATTAGAAATGCATAGATTATTTTCATACAACATGAATGTCAAAGCGTATGTTGGAAATATTATTATAAATATGGACCTTTTGAGATAGCATTTTTATGGTGAAGAAAATCAAGGCCCTCTTTCCGTTGACAAATTTGATCTAAAACTTCAAAGCGATCTACAATTTTGGGAAGAGGATCACTTGCCAGATTTCATTCAGGGATTCCCAAACTTTTTCCCCTCGCGTACCCGTTGATTATTCTTTTTATTTTCGCGTACCCCTAATGTCATATCCACCCCCCAACCATCAGTCTATGCAAACAAGTTTTTATTAATAATGTGAAGAGCTTAGGTTAGCTTAAGAGTGAAGTGACTCGAATTAATAACATCTGCAGAAGTTATTTTTCATTTTACATTTTATTCCATTTTTACTATAGTAAAAACTCAACGCCAAGGCACCAAAAAAAACAGTTTTGTAATAATTTTGTTTCAACCTATAAGGATAACTAAAAATTAAACTTCGTATTAATCAACCATTCAAGAGGTACAGTTATTAAATAGAAAGTATTCACATGGAGAAAAATTCTGTAACTTTTTCAATCCCTTATGTTTTTTTGTGCCCGCCATTAACAATTTTGATTCCGCGTACCCCCAACTGATCCTTCGAATACCCCCAGGGGTACACGTACCACAAGTTGGGAACTTCTTATCTAGATTGTTCCTGGCTCCAGAACTTACGTTTGTCTATATATATATGCACAGACTTAATCAAATTTCATCCTTCTAACTTTTACGTTTGAATTTGAATTAAAGAGTTATAGGATTTGAAGCAATAAAGGCTGTTATCCCCTAATTCCAATTTAGACGCAGTATAGTTCGTTCCGAAAAGATGATTCCATAATTATGATTAGATCATTCCATAAAGAGTATTGTATAATCTTTCCATGCAGAAGAAATCTGATACTGAAGAAATGTATCTGTAGAAATTTGCTGGTCTTGGACGGCAACTTTTACGTTTTGTTATTATATCACAAACACATGGGCAGACACATGCAAGCACATGCAATTCCCCAAACTGCCTTTTCGACCTTAGGCAGGTTTGAATCGTCGAAATCCATCAAAATATCGAGGACAAATTTTATTATACATTATTTACGAAAAATGAAATTGCAAAAAAGTGTTCGAGTAAATAAGCTCATTTATTAGAGGCTCATAGAAGTGAAAGATTCTTATAATATGAAATTTAAAAAAAAATTAAATTGTATTTAAAAATATTACTCATGTTACTTTAATTTTAAAAAAATAAAGGCTAGAGCTTAATAAGCAGTGATATATGGAAGAATCAAATCTGCATGTTTCTTCATAAGTTTGTCTGTCGATTTATTTCAAATTCTTGGTAAATAAACCAACTACTAACTCGACTTGAATGAAATTTACTTCTTTCTGTAGAAAATCTATTCACTTTTGTTACGTTGCCTAATTCATTTTTAAATAAAAGTACATTTGGTATCTTTTTTCAAAATTAAATGATTTTGGTTTCGGAAAGAAGTGTAAATAATAATTTAAAAGAAAAACAAAAGTCAAAGCAGGAACTGATCATTTTTTAAGCATTAAAAATGATTAAAAAGATGGAATAACCATAACGATAACGCACTTCTGAGCATATTTTGAACTGCTATAATACAGAGCAATAGAATTCCGTCCAAATTTTTAAACAAAAGATAACTATCATGCTATCAAACACAAAAGTTTCCGGACGAAAATAAATTTCTTTATCACGAGACAGTTAATGGCATATATCATATTGGTGATAATAGCGTCAATTCACGTGACTTAACAGTCACGTGGTAACCGATTCCGGACATGAAATCTAAGTTAACATTGTCTTAGGTTGTACTGTGACGTCATGTACTTTGTCGTCCAGCAAGAAGAGCACTGGAACCAAAAACTAGGGAGGAACATTTGACGCGTGTCACGTGACAGCATGAATTCGACCCATTCATCCTTTCTCGAGCAAGCAATTCGTTCTTTTTTTTAAAGCTGACGGGTTTTTTTTTAATCAAATGCCTATAATGTAATAAAGTGTTAAAACGAATGAACTCCAAATTTAATCTTCATTTATTTATTTGTTTTGTATATGTTATTTATGCTCCCACATAATTTAATTTTTTAATTGCATTTCACTGATTTATTTTTTATTTGATGTATTTTATTTACCTTTCTTTAATTATATTTATAAATAATCTCCTTATGATTACTATCATAAGGAGATCAACCGTCTAAAATGTTTTTATCAACCGTCTAAAATGGCACGATTTTTATTTTATAAAAACATTTGTTGTATTTGTTTCAGGCACTACGCAAATTCCTTTTGAATTTAAATTCAAATATTTTATTATACATATTTTAATTTTAATTTTTTCCTTTAATAAATTATCATTTATTCCAATTTTTATGAAAAGTAACTTAATAAGAAAATTAACAGAAATGAAGTATGTATCTAAGCAGTATAAAACCAGAAAAACAATTATTTTAAGAATACATATTTGTATAGCATTTTAATACCATAAAATGTGTTCTTAAACAAATGATTCACAAAACTTAAAACTTTTTTTCCTTTCTGATCATATCAGCAAATAATTCTTTAATTTTTAGAATTTTTGAATTAATTTATTGTTCAAATTTAAAATACAACCTGTCCTTAAAGAACAAATAATAATTTTCATATTTTTACAAAAGGAAACCACACATAATCTTTTAAATTTCTAAATAATATCTCTGCATCTAACCATTCTTCATCTATAAGAATGAAAACAATCTACCCATAGCAAGTGTAAAGTGACACAAGAATCAATCGCGAATGATAAGCATAGTCCGTCACACCGTCCTTCTGGAGACAAAAGTCAAGGCCTAAAGGTCGCAGGTGAGAAAAGCTATCATTTAGGGAAGTAAGCGTATCGAGGAAAATATATCCTTATGTTCTGTATATTTTCGTCATACAATGAACAAAATTCAGTTCCTTATCTTGAACATACTCTAAAAAAACATCTAAAAAAATCTACACGCGGAATTCACATTGGCCGACTCAATTTACATTAGTTTAAAAGAGTGAAATACCAGTTTAAACCTCGAAGCTTTTAGTATTCAACTTTAAAATAGGAATCAAGTAAGAATTTTACATGGAGTAAAAGTAAAAATTATGGAAACTATGACATCGAGGAACATTCTTTCACTAAACGAACCATATGTTAAAGCTAATCAATCACGTAAAATGATTACCGAATGCTATACAAGAATACTAGTTTCAGACTTCAAATTAATGCACATCTATAATACTAGAGAATAAAATCAGCTTTTCTTTTCGCTTGTAAATGAGCTTCGAAACGCCAATTTCCTTCCAAAAATTACCAATACTAAATTACATTCGAAATAAAGCGCTTATCCATAAAAGATTAAAAACCACAAATTCTCGAACAAAAAATTGTCTATGAATGTCAACTGAACATAAATCATCCAAAACAAATCACAAAAAGTAACTGATTTTTTTCCCCAAATACTTAACCATTCATTCAGAGGAAACTCCGGTTTAAATCAAGATATCGCCAACCATCTGTTACCATTTAAAAGCCAGGAAAATTCATGCCCTAAGAGGTTATACACTCCGGCCAGCCTGTTACGTTCACTCAGTTCCAGAATCGATCCGATTTAAGCCGGTTCCACGTTTTCCCGTTCCAGGAGACTCATTTAGTGAAAGAGATATTCATGCGAGTACAATACAAAGAGAAGGGAGGGCTACTTACATCTTTGAAAGAAGTTCTTCCTTTTCGGAGAATATTATGAGAATCGTCTGATGAAACCCCTGGAGGGCAGTAAAGGGTGGACAGTGACTTTGGGTGGATTTCCAGAGAGGTGGGCAGGAGAGGATGGAAGCAGAGAGCATGCGCGTTTCCATCAATCCTTCTGGAGGCAGAAGCTTTTCGATTTCTGGGGAGATTCGGATGTTACAATGGGTATTACATGTGAGGATAAGTTATTAGTGACTCGAGATTCATGGCGGTAATTGCAAATCTGATGACGGAAGGAAATGTGTTGATGTTGTAAATACCAAATTAAGAAATCATAAAGATGAACAAAAAGATTTTATAAATCAAGTCTTTATTAGTGAATTAAAGAAGAAAATAATGGAAAAGAAAAAGATTATAAATAATTTGGAAAAGGATTTTAGTATAAAATAATTAACTTTTTTATCAAACACCTGAAGGTAAAAAAAAAGGTTAAATAGAGAGAGGCTCTGATATAAATACTATAATTAGTAAATTTGAGTTTAATTCACATTCATAATGCAGTAAAACTTCGATTAATCGTCACCGTCCGGACCAGGGCTCTGACGGATAACTGAATAGACGGATAACAGAAATCTCTTGATCCATATGAGCAATAAAGTGATTTCACTACTGAAATGGGACAAAAAAGAAAATGAAATCCTTTAAACGTGAATAATGCATTATATTGTGTTTAATTTCACAAAACGATCAATATAAACTTCAATATAAGAGTAGCAATGCAAAAAAGCCGATTTAGATGTTTTTACACGATGGCGGATAACAGAAACTGACGATTAAACGAGTGACGATCAATCGAAGTTTTACTGTATATTTAAATTTTGAGTGGATTCTCACATGTAATACCCATTCGAACATCCATAATTCCCTAGAAATCGAAAAGTCGTAAATATTCATTCAAAATTAAGATACATTACGAATGTGAATAAAGCTCTCAATTACTACTTGAAGTATTTGCATCAGTGCCTCACAGTATTTAGAGGGCTTTCTTTATACCTTCAGGAGTTTGATAAAAAATATAACTAATTTTACACTAAAATTATATTCCAAATTATTTATAATCTTTTTCTTCTTATGATTTTCTTCTAAGAATTTTCTTTCTTATGATATTCATTCTGGCTGAATTTCCATATTGTATTGTTTTCAGCGGCTAGATTTCCGATGACAAAATTATTTTCTACTATATGTCACCGTTAAAGTGATGTATATGTCACCGTTAAAGTGTATAATTCATTTATTCTGTAGAATAACTGATCAAGTCAGTTAAAGTGTAGTACAGATTAATTATTTCATACTACTTTACCTAGTTATTCTATATTAGATTATTCTAGTAGAATTACTAATGACAGAAAGTTGAAGTGTAAAATAAACAATCTGACATTAAAACAAGTACGTTTTTTCGTAAATTATACACTGATTGCAAATCGGCCATAACCGGTACAAAATTAAAACCACTATAAAACTGTTACGAAACAGTAATGTCGCTTTCTTGCCATATTAAACTTATAGTTGGGAAGAGAGATTTACAGGAATACGTATTGGAAGGAAGCCAATGACACTCGACCTTGGCGACAAAATGAAGGTCCCAGAATATACAGGAATTGTTTCGGTATCTCTATTAGGAACGAAGTTATGGACAAATTCCATTATAAATGCAGATTCCTTATATTCAATGAGCTAACGAAGCTACTAGGTTCCTTGTCCCGCTGCTAGTGAAGCCGTAGGATGCGTTTTAAAGTTAAATACATCCCCTTGTATCCATTTCAGATGTCGCAGGCATCGCGAGCAAAATTTTTCCACTTTCATTTGAGCAATTAAAAAACATAGATTCATCACATTAAATGATATGATATAGCGAAGCTACTATGTTCCGGCTCCCGCTACTAGCAAAACCGTAGGATGTTTCTTAAAAATAAAAAATAAAAAAAATTGCCGGTACCCACTTCAGATGCTGAAAATACAAATAATCAATTTGACTAACAAACAGGCTGAATCATGTCGGCTATTTTACACTTTAACGATGTGTGAACCGTTATTCTATAGGATAACTAGTTAAAGTGTAAAATAAAAGTTTATTTTACACGTTAACCGACATGGTCAGTTGTTCTATAGAATAACGGATTTCATACATTAACGGTAACATATACAAATAAAAGCGTCCGTTTAAAAACTTGTTCTCATTTTTATTATTTCCACCTTCCAGTCATTAATACATTTCAAAATTTATTGTTATAATGATTATAGAATCTTGTAACCAATTTTTTGACCAATTCATTACTAGATGGCGCCTCCTCTGAGATGGAATCAAAATTAATTAAATTAGTTAACTGATGATAATTAAGTTCCGAAGATATTAAAATATTGTTATCATTAACTCGCAACTGCACAGAATTCAGATTTTTAGTATATAAGAAAGTGAGTGAAAAATCGTTTAGAAATTTCCATCTCTACAAACATGAGACAAGTCAAGTTAAATAAAAACATTTACAAAGGATTGTTATGACATTAAATTAAGATATTTTTCACGGATCTTCGAACATAAAATTCTTATGAAGTTTCGAAATACAGTGAAGAAAATCAAACGTCTTTCGGGAAAGTAATTCCTGTTGTTGAACAGATAAAAGATTTGATACAGATCTACATCCTTCAGGCAAGGATCGTGTGCTAAATTTCATTTATATAGCTCACAGTGATTTTGAGGTATTGTGCTCGCATTCACATGAACAGACAGGCCAAAATTCGAAAACCGTTTTTTCTTTCTATTCCTTTTTCCTGGACTCAGGGAAGCGTAAAACAACATTGAAGTCCACCAAAATCTCCATGGGTTGAGATTATTTTTTCTACCCGCATATTTTGTAGCGAGAGTAAATTTAGCCACACTTCTTTCCAGCATTAGGTGTTCACACGTTACTATCTCAAAATAATAATAACTAGCCGCCTTCGGCGACCAGCTGTTCGCCCGTAGCATTAATAGCGTATGGCTATGCTTGCAACTTGGCGAAATAAATTGGCGAATTGGCGGTTGTAGAGGCTGAGGGACTCTGTCAAAGTTTTATTTTCCGATATATCTCGAAACTGGAGGGTGGTGGGTGGCAGGAGACGCTTGATGACATATCTGGGGGGGGGGTCTGCAACTCTTAGATGAAATAAAAATTTATGAAAACGGTCAGGCGGTTGGGGCTTGCAGACTCTCTCAAGGTTTTCCCATAGAATATATATAGGAGTAGTGTTTTTTTCTATTTCTTTGGAAAATGGGGTGGATGGGGGGCAGAGCGACCATTGATGACTTTTTGGAGTCATAGCTCTGCTGTAAATAAAATCGATGAAATGGTCGGTGGATTTGGGGCTTGCGGACTCTCTCAAGGTTTTTCCCTTAGGGAATATACAGTGGAGTAGTTGTTTTTTCCTATTTCTTTCGAAAATGAAGGGTGTTGGTGGGAAGCAGGCGACCTTTGATGACATATTTAGGGGTCATAAGCTCTTATTTGAAATAAAAATTGGTGAAATAGGTTCGGTGTTTGGGGCTTGCGGACTCTCTCAAGGTTTTTCCCTTAGGGAATATACAGTGGAGTAGTGGTTTTTTTCTATTTCTTTCGAAAATGTAATGTGGTGGAGGGGCAGGCGACCTCTGATGACATATTTAAGCGCCAAAAGTTTCTATATGATATAAAAATTGTCGAAATCGGTTCAGTTGTTAGGGCTTGGGAAATGGTCCTCTGGGTTTGCCAATTATTATAAATATGTAGGTAATAACCACATTATGTGATCAAAATGTTTATTAACATTTTTTGTAGCTTCTGAAGTTATTACGAGATAGCAGCTCTAATCGGAGATGGAAAATTAGCTTATCATATCTTACAAAAATTAATGAATTTGGTGGTGCGCATACTTCCCACTGCATTAGATAGGGTTAGAGGAAATATTCGCATTTAGTTAAACAAATGTGCTTTCTCATTTCGACACTGAAGCTTTAAATCGTAGCTGAACATATGATATCTTGGAATTTCCGCGTTAGTTTCTTTAGAATTGGCAAATATTTTTGATTTACGATTACCCCAGATTAGGTGAAAGTAAAATGCCGTGATTAATTGATTGTTAAACTTTGATCCGTTTAAACAAGGTTGTTTTTTGAATATAATTTTCTTACTCTGTTATTGAAGGATGCTTTTAGTAGAGAAATTTTCATAAAATTTCTTGCGAGAAAGCGCAAAATAAACTGAAAGCACTTGCAAAAAGTATAAAATTTTCTTTCTTAATCTTTTATTTGTAAAAAGTTGATGAAGGAATTTAAATGGTACAAAAATATTTCATATTTTTAGGATCAAAAATGACCCAACAACTAAATGTTTTATTATTTGTCGTTGAATGAGAACGTAAGAGAGAAACAAATAAAAATGTGTGTAGGGGAAGGTGCCATACCTCGGTCACCTTTTTTTTCATTTGGAAAAAAAGTGGTTAAATCAAGTCTAAAATAGAAAATTTGGGATGCTTTAGAAACCTCAGTAAATCAGCTTTTTAATCCCCTTTAATTTTACCTCTTACTTACTGCATAGTTATGGAAAAATTAAAAATAAAAAATCTTTCATTTTTGACCAAGGTACAAAGCTGGTTTTTACCTTAGCCACCTCTGTGCTGTACCTTGGCCAGGCAATAAAATGACAATGTCGCACGTTAGTTTGACTCAAAACTAAACTTTTTAACGTTATTTCATAATGTTTAGGTACATATGATGATTGGACAATATCACAACTGAAAAAGAAAGTTTAGTATCTCAACTGAAAAGAAAGGTAACCAGTTACAAACTTTTGTTCAATCGAAAAACAAGCTATATATTAATAACATAAAATCACTTGAACTAGGAAAAAAGTTTCTAATCTTAAAAAAGAGAAAGTAGAAAAAGAAAAATCATATTGTATCTCTAACAGAGAAACAACAGATTTTTTTAATAAAAAGGAAAATTTACAAAAAAAGAAAATTTTTCGAACAAGGCAAAAAAAATTAACTAATAAATGCTATAGTTACAAAATTAAACCGGAAATTTGGAAATTTTTATTAGCCTCGATGACGATTTAACGGTGCAGGTAAAGAACCATAATAATATCTACAACTTTTATATTGAAAACATATTCATTATCTGGCTATGCAAATACATTTTCTTCTTTGTTAGAGATTTCACTAAGACTTTTTCATTTTGCAAGTCCTTAACAACTCATGCACAGAAGAGATCCGAAGTAAATTTGCCAACGGGGCAAGACAACAATATGTCCCATCCCCCAACCCAAGCAACTTATTTTTTTAAATTATAGAATGACTATACTCTAAATGATGGAATCTTTTGAAATGATTAGAATATGTTATAAGAATTTAAGGTTATATAGTGTTTTTACTGAAACTAAAATAATATATCCAATAAATTTTAAAAATATATGACTTGATTTCTCAAGTCTATTAAAACATTTTTCTCTTCACACTCCAGCTTTGGCGCCTCGGGCAGCTTCTGCTCCCACAGAATGTTCTGTGGGCTAATTTACAACAAACTTGACTAAAACTCATTTTTTGATGCGATACAACACTGCACTATACTGTTTACAGGTGGCCAAGGTACAGGACGATGCACTTGGACGAGGTTGGCACCTTTCATTAGTTAATTTCCTCTCAGACAATTATTTGTGCTTTTATTAATAAAAAAACTTACAACGTGTATGTTAGGGATAGAACTGAAAGGGGAATAGGCAAAACAATAAAAAAAAATACTTTCCTTGACGACAGAGAGAAAAATTGCACACCTCCAGCAGCTTGCGCAGGCATCCGTAGGTTTAGGTTTAGTAGAGGGAATGTTTGCTAAAATGCCGCTTTGTCTCCAATTGAGGAAAAAATTTGAGGATAAATCTCGAATTTAGGGCTCAAAATGAGGGTCGGCCCCCCCGCCCCCCCCCCCCCCAAAAAAAAAACTTTCTGGCATCCGAAAAACTGTGTTTAAATTTCAGTTGAAAGCTAATAATCCGAGATGACCCGTGCGAGGTAATAGTGTTGCCATTATAAACTAAACATTTTGGGAGGGGAAACGAAATCTCTCTACACTTTCGTTTTGATATAAGTCAATTCTGGGTAATTCGAACTTGTTTAATTCGAAATTCTGGATAATTCGAAATTTTTGCTCGGTCCCTAGAATTCTGTATTAAAATAATCTTAAAAAAATAGTGGATAATTCGAATTTTTCGTATGATTTCCCTTAAAATATTACGGTAAAAATTATTCCTTCAAGCAGATGATTAATGGAAAAAACATTTAAAAGAAATTATTCATGAGAAGGAACCAAAAAATATTTTTAATGTCGATGAGACTGGACTTTTTTATAAGTGCACTCCAAATAAAACTCTTGCTTTCAAAGGAGCAGCATGCAGTTGCGGAAAGCTAATTAAAGATCGAGTAACGTTGCTTGTTGGAGCAAATATGCACGGGTCCGAAAAGCTTCCATTATTAATGATTGGCAAATCGGTCAATCCACGTTGTTTTAAAAATGTAAAATCTAAGCCCGTGTCCTACGATTCGAATAAAAAGACATGGATGATCTGCGAAATTTTTGAAAAATGGCTTTTAGATATGGACAAGAAATTTGGAAAACAAAAACGAGAGATTCTCCTTTTTATTGACAATTGTAAGGCTCACAACAGCATCCCCAAAACCAAAAATGTGAAAGTCATTTTTTTCCCGGCCGACATGACATGTTATTCAGCCTATGGACCAAGGCATTATCAAAAACCTTAAACATTTCTACAGGCGTCAGTTGGTTGAAAGCATCCTCATCGAAGATTTTGACAATAAGAAGCTCAACATTCATTATGCTTCACGAATGTGTGAGGAGGCATGGGACAAGGTCAGTGAGAGAACGATTATGAAATGTTTTCTTAAGGCGGGATTTGTAAAGAAGGAAACTGAAGGAGTAAATGTAGTGGAAAACTTTGATGAATTTGATCCTGAGCTGTCTGTCGATAATTGGGAAGATATAAATTATGATCTATCAATCTTGTATGAGGACTATGTCAACGTGGACCAAAATGTGGTTGTGTGACTAGTCAACTGATGAGGACATTATTTCACAACTGGCGGTGAACAACCAAGCTGAGGACGGACTATCTGGGGATGAAGAGAACAAGGAAATACAAGAGAAGCCCCTACCTAGTGCGTCAGAAGCTATGGTGCATATACATGAACTTCGACGCTTTTTTGAATGTCAGTCTAATGTAGAAGATTATATTTTTGTATCAATTGATAGGTTGGAATCATATGCTATGTCTCAAAGATTACATTCACAGAAGCAATTAAAAATATCTGCCTTTTTCTAAACTGATGAATAACTAAGCTAGTAAAAAATGTTTGATTTAATGAAAAAAATGTAGCAGTATTCCTAAAGTTTATGTGTTAAATCTTTGATCGTGGAGTTAATCTGTTTTATTTATGTCTTCTGTTTGAGAGAATATATGTAATTCAAATTTTTGGATATTTCGAACTTTTCTCTGGTCCCTTCAACTTCGAATTATCCAAGTTTGACTGTATCGACAATTAGCCAAGGTACATTTCTGGGGAAGGTATGGCGACTTTCCCTATAATTCTGCTCAATGTAACTCAAGGGACAGTTTGCACAGAAATTAATCAATACCGTGAATGTTTGATCCTTCTCCAGTATTTGTTGATAAAAACTAAGAAACAATTGTTACTTACGTGAAATCCATTGCATAATAGCACTAACAAAGCACGAACGACAACAAAGTTAACCATGTGCTATCGTTAATTTTTTATCTTGGTTTAATTTGCAAATTGGACGCCTTTAATTTTTAACATATAATCTCCGTAAAATGAAATTATTGCGTGATGCTTATAGATAGTTTATAATCAACTATATGAATATGTAAAACGCGTATTGAAGTTCGCACGGAGGCAGCAAAAATGTAAAATTCATTAACTTGATGTAATTATTGTTTTGACCCAACGTTATTACTCACGAGATAAATACATATAATGAAAAATTAACGTTATCTGACTCAAACTTTCGGTCATCACATTCAACATGAATTTTTTTGGACAGAGAATTTAATTTGTTGTTTATCGTATTGTGCAAATCCGTCCAAATTTTTTAAAAATCATATTGCGAAACTCTTATCGAGTGGTGACCGACAAAATCATTGACCTGAAAGTTACCCTGCAGTTTATTTATCTATCGATCGCTATCACAACATCATCAAGAATTACCATTTTGCTCAGCACTAATGTGGTTAATGATGATGACGATGACTGAAATGTGTTTAATGAGATTTCTAGCAACAAAGGCCATTACCCTCTAAATCCAAAAAGATGCACGTAGTACATGTCAAAAAAATTCAAAGATTGCAGGAGAATCCTAAGTTGCCAGTAATTAGAAACAGATTTTTGAATAAAAGCTCTGAAAGTGAAGAGCTTGATCAGCGAGTATACCAACTGGTTCGAGAGAGAAACGGATGGGACTTTCACCTTTTTCGAGAGTTTAACCCTTAGAAGCCCGATTTTTTAAAAAAATTGATTTTAAAATGTTTTTTGTCTTTCATTTCTTAAATAAAACATGGGAAAAATATTAAAAGAAATCCTATTTTCTTTAAAGTATGGTTTATGGCTAACAAAAAAAACCCAGTCTGTTACCAACTGGCAACATTGGGTTTTATTTCAGAAAAAAATTTCCTTGATAGAATTCTACAATGTCACACACAATTTTAATAAATAATAATACAGATAAAAATTTCCTTCAACATTGTAAAATAAAATAAGGTATTCTCAAGCGTACAAACAAAGCTAAAAAGATGCGGCCTCAAGTGAAAAACATCAATTTATTTTTATGTTTTTTCATCCGCACTCAGGCTGGCATCTATATTTAGTAAATAGATTTAATAAAAATTTCGATATGTATTCTATCGGCAACAACAGGCATTAGAGCTTCAGTCTTATTCTCAAGATTTTAGAAAACAAAATTGGGTATGTTGCAACATTGGGTTAAGAAAATCTGGGAGGGCACCAACCGCTTTCGTATCAATGAAAATATACAAGACGCCAAGGAGACCTATCTCAACATGCTGCCAGCAAAGTTCTATGAAGAGTGTATACTATCCTACCGCCAAGAGAAAAATCCCAGACAAAATACATGCGGTTGGCGGTCGTTATGGAAACGAGATATTCCACTGCATTTTGGGCGTGAAGGAAAGGGCTTTATTTCATTTGGCGCAGACAGAACCGGCGGAAGTCTCATTACGCTTTGTACTTCGGTCAAAAATGAATTCCTCGTCTAGCGAAGAGCACTTAGTTTTCCAAATGGTGCGGTTGATTTTTACATCCGTTTCCCTCCTTTCTTCGACTCGTCTACTTGAGGAAACATCGGTCAGGTTTTTTCTTGTGGCTTTAGGACAGAGGAAATCTCGACAACTGGTATGACAAATGTCTCAATCTTCGGGCCATGTGTTTTAATTTACCGCCACTGTTCGGGGCGATGCCTGTACAACATTTTATGACTCAATAGACCCACAGGGGAGGGCGCCCGGGTCTCTCCTGTGCTGCCTTACGGTTTCTGCCTGGGCTCTCTCTGCCCATCTGGACTGTTCTCCTGTGTCGCCTGCTGTAGATTCGGGATCATTTTCCCCACTGGTCTGCTTTTGGCCTTACACCCTTTAGGGTAGCCCGGGCCGGCGTGGGTCTTTCAATCTTCACCGTGAATATGTCGAAACATAACCTTGATTGCACTTGATTCATGGTAAAAAAGCATTTTGTTTTTCACACTTGCCTTTATTATATGCCCTACTGGAGTTCAGAAAAATATCCCTCCTAAAAGATTAATATATTTAATTGGCTCGATCATCACCAATCTTCAGGGGAATGCAGGGAACAGCCTTTCTTTGTTTCGTTTAGGAAAACGATTCTTCTTGAAGGACTGTCATTATAACTTAGGACAGATATTTTTACTTAGCTTACTGTTTGGTAAAACACCCTTCTGGCACTGGAGGTTCCGAATCTCAGCTGGAAAAAACCTCCCCCTGGGCCATCCTGATCAACCTATTTTCAGCCTGGTCCAACTCTGAGGCACAAAGAGGCCCAGACACTATCACATTAGATTTTTTCACACTTACAAATCTTAATACATAACTAAATATACGAAGAATTTTCACATAACTATTACTCATACACAATAAATCAGATAAAAAAGACAAATCAGAATTTGTTGAAACACAAACACTGGACATAGGCATCTCAGGAACTACACCAGTCATGAACTCACAAGAGTACTCGGATTCATTCACCAGGGGTTGTCCTGGTCCACTTGACAATTCACCTCGTTCAAGAAATGATGGGCCACTCCACCACAATTTTAATTCGGGAAGATCACGAGGGATTAGCCCACGCGAAACAAGATCCGCAGGATTAAGATGCGATGGTACATGGGTCCAAGAACAGTTCTCCGTCAATCTTTGCACCTTTCAAACGCGGTTAGCGATAAAGGTCTTCAAATGATTCGCAGTCGTTTTCAACCATACCAGGGCGATCGTTGAATCGGTATGAAGCACAATGTCGGTAATCTCCAATATCAGAGAGGAGCGTATCTTCTGCACAAGCTGAGCCAGAAGAACACAGGCACAGAGCTCCAACCGGGGTATTGAAATGACTCGTATGGGCGCAACACGCGATTTACTTCCCAGAATGGTCACCTTCGCATTATTCTGCGGGTAGCTTATATAGCTGCGCATATAGCTGCAGGTAGCTGTCGTGGGG
>BGPR01000069.1:921179-968003 GCA_013235015.1 Araneus ventricosus
ACAGCTCCGTATGCTGCCTCAGACGCATCTGCAAAACTTTGAAGGTCGATTCTTAACCAAGTGTCGGTCAGAATAAAACTGGTTATTTTCACTTTTTCGATGCACTTCATGGTTGTCACAAATTCCTTCCACTCATCGGCGATTGGACTGGGCAGCACATCATCCCAATCCAGCCTCTGCTGCCATAATCGCTGCAGAAGGACTTTTGCTCTTGTTAATACAGGGCCCAAGAAACCCAGAGTGCCATACAGTCTAGCAATGACACATAGCACTTCACGCTTGGTATACGATGGTTTAATTGAAATGGACACCTTAAACACAAAACGATCCTGGAATGGCTTCCAACTGATGCCTAACGTCTTCACAGACAAGTCAGTGTCAACAGAGAACGAATGTTCGACGTCTGTTGATAAAGAACTGTTCAACAACTCAGGAGAATTAGAAGACCACTTGTGAAGGGTCATTCCACACGATTGCAGGGCATCTCGCAGTTGTGATTGTAGCCGACGGGCAGTCTCTAGATCAGGTGCTCTACTCACGATATCATCCATGTAGGTGTCATGCAGCAGAACTTCAGATGCCAGAGGAAATCGCAATTTTTCATCTTCGGCCAGCTGTTGTAGGGTCCTCATGGCAAGAAAGGGTGCGTTGGACATCCCATAAGTTATCGTTTTCAAACGATAAGATGAAACCTCTGCATTGGGTCCCTTTTTCCACACGATACGCTGGAGGTCTTGTTGATCTGGGTCGACTAGAATCTGCCTATACATTTTTGTAAATCGGTAGTAAAGGCAAACTTGTGTCTCCTAAAGCGGGAAATTGTCTGAAAGAGGTCCTCTATGACGTCTCCTTTCATTAATATGTCGTTTAGACTTATGCCCGTTGTGGTGGGGGATGAGGCATTAAAGACAACTCTCAACTTAGTTGTCAATTTATCAGGGCGTAGAACACCATGATGGGGTATATAGTATTGTATAGGCGGTTCACTCGACTCAACAACCCTCTCCAAATGACCCAAATCCTCATACTCTCTAAAGAAGTCCGTATACAACGACAAGTACTCCGAATCCCTAGACAAACACTTCTACAACGAATTAAGTTGCCTAACAGCCATGTCTTTAGAATTTCCTAAACACAACGGATCGCTACACTCAAGGCCATTGATACTACATATCTACCATCCTTATTTCTCTTATGGGTACGCACAAAATGATCCTCACACAAAGATGCCTCCGTATTTCCCGTACATTCTATATCAACACTCTCAATTTCCCAAAATTGTTTCAAGGTTTTATTTAAATCATTGAATCAACCCATAATGAACGCGATCTTCCGCCACCTGACCGACACTCCCACTAACAACATAACCAAACACAGTATTCTGCAACAATAATTGCGAGTTTTGAGCATAGATCTGTCCCGGCCTCAACAATTCATAAAAAATCTCGGCACCTAATAACATGTCAATTTTATCAGGAACATTGAAACTATGATCAGCTAATGACACGAACTCCAAAACATCATCATCCACATTAATTACTTTATTTGGAATGAAATCGGTAATTTTGTTAACCACTAACATCAATAATTCTCTCTCGAAACTTTTATCCCTATTTGCCACTGAGGTCTTAACACAGTTCTTCACAATCATACTTGCATCATTAACACACGAAGCAACAGTATTTACCTTTTACATTTTCAATTGCAATCTTTCCGCACACGCCTTGGTACACAAGCAAGACTGAGATCCCACATCCAGTAGACATCTAACCTCAACCCATTGCGAGAACTTATCTTTAACAAGCGCGCGAATAGTACTCAAAATCACGTTTTTAGGTTTGCCCTTCTCAATTCCAGTCGCCACAAATTGGGATTGCGAATTTGCTTCCGCAGTTCCCTCGCTCTGCTTTGGAACGAAAGCAGGTGCATCTAATTTCAAATGAGAAGCGGGATTGCCAGAATTCTCACGCGGGAAATGAATCATTCTATGGTGAGGTTTAAGGCAAAAACAGTTCTTTACCGAACGACATTCGTTCAATTTATGGGGGGGGGGACAACGAAAACAAATATTATTTCGTTCTACCACCTCCGCTCTATCCCATACTGATAGCCGTCTAAATTGGGAACACGCAGAAAGAGAGCGAGATGCTCTTTTACTAAGAACACAATTTATATTTTTAGTTTCAGACACAAAGATTTTGGATATATTTTTATCCGATAGCCAATAAGAAGTCGCCCATTTATTTCCTACCACTCGCTTTGCTTCACTCACAGCATTCCTCTTGATTAGTCCTTTTGTACTCCTACCTCTCGATGACAAGTAAACATCACACTCCCGACCGAGCTGTTGAGGTTTAAAAAAAGATTCACCTTGTTTGACCGCATTATGAGTCATCAATTCTCGATCAAGCGTTTCGAAAATCCTATCGGAAACTATAAGATCACACAGAGGTCTAAAATCAGTCACCTTGCGTAACTGACAATAATAGTCAAAGGATGCACATAAACGAGAAGCGAACTGAACGCAAGTCTCCGATGGCAACCTCTGAGCCTTTTTAAAATTACTCAGGCATTCTTGGGGGGTGGGTTCGAATTCCTTTAATACTAACTGCTTTATCTTTTCATAATCACACAAGTCCTCCTGACTAACATACGCCAGTAAATTATTTACTTTTTCTCCCAAAATATTTAAAAGAATCTCGGCTTTTAATTCATTAGGTACAGATTTATTCTGGAATGATTTTTCCAAAGAATGGGAAAACAGATTAAACGATTCTGACCTAACAGGCACCGGGATTGTTAGGATATTAACACTTTTAATTAAACTTTCCAAATTATCATTTAGGGAACCCGGTTCTCCGATTTCGGTAGCTTGAGATGTGTTAGCCAAATTTTTTCTCGCATTCTCAATTTCCAACTGTTTTTCTAATTGGGCTAACTTTATTTTCTCTATTTCATACTCTCGTTTGTCCCTTTCCGATTCCAATTCTTCTCTTTGTTTATCCCTTTCCAATTTTTCCCTCTTTTCTTCTAAAATATTATCAATAAGATTGCGCACCAACTCAATATCGTCCCTCAACATCACTAGATTCCATCAAAGCCTTCAAATCCACCACTTTCGCCCTGTCTGGTACCATCAAACCCATTTCTTCCGCAATCGCGATAAGCTCATCTTTCCCAAGATTCAATTTAAGAGACATTATTAAGCCTATGCTATCCCTATGCTATTCGCAAGACCTAAAATACACGCAATGCACTCTAAAAACTCGACAATACTATTTACTAGATTATCATTACTATTTCACAGAAATTTACATTAAAAATTCGAACCCAATTCTAAACCAACTAAAAAAAACCGGCAAACGCAACCAACACGCAACTAAAAGCAAATCATAAATAAAGCAATTAACATTAAAACCAACAGCAATAAAACCTCAACACCAACTAGTCCATTTCTCATCTCAATCTGCAATTAAACCAATTATTTCACTCACCAAAACAGCACCGTCCAAAATGCCGAATTCGCCTAATCAACACAAATCACGTTTTATAAACCGCCACATTACAACTCCGCAAACACACTGACAAACTCTAATTTCCAAAGGTCACCGACCACTGGCTACTGCTCGACGGACCAAAAAATGGTTAGCACAACACAAGAAATAACTCAGAAAGGACACATCACACACGAGCTTCATGGACTGTGCTACTTTATTGAATAAAAATCACTATATATATATAAAATAAAGAACAGTGGCGCCATCTGACGCTGATACCAAGACACAAGAAGTGGGGAGTGAACAGCAAGGATAAAAAAGTCTAATATACACAAGCACCAAATCTTTAAAAACGCATTAGGATTTTAAAAGTCTGAAGAAGAAAATGCACACGAAAGATAAAAATCAATTGCAGAGTACAAAAATTGACACAGACCAATGTAAAAACACCAAAAAACGGTTAAATACGTAAGAACATAGAATATTAAAACTCATAAAAATCTTAAAAATTGAATACACGAATATGACTTGTATACCAATTTTAAAAAGCAATCGATTAACTTCTCAATGTCTTGGACATCAGTAGGAAGGTAGAATTTTCACTTCCGAGTTTATTTCGTAGCATGGACACCTTTCAATAGTCATGGGAAGCAGAATTTTTTCGTGATCCTGATGAGTATGTTAAGTCCTTCAAAGTGACTGAGTCCCTTTCCTATCGAAGGCCGATTATCCAGGGAGGAAAAAAAGTTATAGAATCCGGTGTGTTTCCGGGCACACAAACAATGAAAAGGATGGGATGGTACTTCATGGCACGGCAATAAAATTCATGATAAGAAAGAACTTCTGTTGTCGCCGAAGCAATAATGGGGACAAAAAATCGAATTCCAAGGGTTTCTTTTCTCCATTTAAAGAAAAGCACACTACGGATATAATTCCATTTACAGAGTTCAATGACCAACAAATACACAAAGAACAGAGGCCACAATGAGTAAATCATAAAGGTATTAAAAAATGCTTAAGAAAAAAAAAGTTGAATACAGAAATCATATAAGTTCAAAACACAAAACCATAAAAATTTTGCAAACGCACAAATAATTTAAAACGAAAACACGCAATCAACAAAAGCATTAAAAGACACACTAGGATTCTAAAAGTAGTAATATCTCAAAAACACATAATTTTTTAAAAATTTAAAACATAAAATGAAAAGACCAATTCAAAAAAAGCAAGGATAAAAAAAAGTCTAATATACACAAGCAACCAAATCTTTAAAAACACAGTAGGAGTTTAAAAGTCTGAAGAAGAAAATGCACACGAAAGATAAAAATCAATTGCAGAGTACAAAAATTGAACACAGATCAATGAAAAAACACCAGAAAACGGTTGAATACGTAAGAACATAGAAAATTAAAACGCATAAAAATTAAATACACTCGAGTGTAAAAAGCAAAATAAAACAGATCATGTATTTAAAAGTTGTAAACAAATTCGATTTACAAACACCAGGAGACATATGAAAAATGTCAAGTTCATCAGAGAACCTGAACAAATTCTATAAAATTTGTACAAAGAGAACCTGCTCACGTAATTAAATCTTGAAGATACATTTTGAAATGAACTTTTGTTTCTCAAAGATCTGGCAGGCACAGCGAAATCTATAGAGCTCAGCATATCACTGCAATCAATCGAACCATTAATGACTTTATAAAAGAAGAGAACGCAAAAATCTTCTATGCTTGTTGTTTCTGTACTTCTATATTTATACCCGTTGGGGTCACGTGAACTCATCTTGTCGCCAACGATTGTTCATGTATAAACTGGATCTAAGAGGAAAATTTGTTAATTTCTATAAAAGGATGAAGAAAACCATAATGGCAACTGGGGTTTTAAGATGGCCTTTGGGGCCGTCCACAAATGATGTCCCGCTTGGAGGGGGTTCCTGAAATTGTGACAGTTTGTGACAAGGGGGAGGGAGGGGGGTAACAAGAAGTGTGACATCACACATTTTGGTTAAAATAAGAACATTTAAAATCAGTAGATTAAATTTTGAAGTTATTTTGAAATTACCAGAATTTGTGGGTATTTTTTTAATCGGGGTTAAAACAACTTTCATGTCATTTTTTCACTTATATTCCTTTCCTTTCGAAAAAGGCATTCAGGGTAGGATCTGAGAATATGGTAGCAGCAGAAATTCTTCACCATTAGAAGAAAACCTCCCACTGTCACACCCTTGAAATGTCCAACAAACCATACGTCGCCCCACCTGGGCGAGTGGTAGAACTGGTAGTGACACAAACAGGTTGATCTTATTGAGGCGATTTTTTCTTTTAATTCAATCTGTTTAAGAGTATTTTGTGTTCAAAAAGTGAAGATAAGATTTAAAGCAAAATATATAAATTCCATTTCAAATTCCAAAATATTACTGTTTTCAATTGCTCCTTTATATTAATATTTTATTACTATTCTATATTAATTACGTTTTGTTTTGTAAACCTTAATCTTATTTCATACAAAATAAGTACACATATAATCATTATTATTGTTATGCTCACAAATGTCATTAAAATACATAGATAAAGTTTAAAAATAAAATTTGAAATATGATCTATAACGTAGTGCTTTGTTTCTGAACTGCAAGTGTATGTTTATGTAATACAGCGTGAAATATGACAAGGGGAGGAGGGGGTATGGTGAAGTGTGACACTTCGTGACAAAGGGGGGGGGGTCAAAAATATTGAAAAAACGTGCGACATCATTTATGGACAGTCCCTTTGTCCAGTGAATTTTACTTAGAGATAAGGTTGTCTATCTCTACACCATTCACATTTTAATTGAGTGTTTCCTGTGGATTGCAAAGTTTATAAAATTGCAAGGTTTAAAACTGAATGTAAAAATACGAAACTGATCACTCTCTGGTGTATTTCTTAGTATCTGGATCTTTTTCATCATCTATCAGAGCAACCCGTAATTTCAAAATGGTTAAAATACCAAAATTTTTATTGAAAAATTGAAAAGGTTAAATTGTACATTTGCTTTGAACAGTATTAATTGTGAAAATCAGGGAAAATGGACACTCTGTTTCTATTGCATCCTTAACCTTCCAGCTGGCGCGCCTGCGCAACTTTTACAACAAATTGGATTTTTCATACCCTGTTCTCACATTCGGACTCAAAATTGTCTGAAAGTCATTGCTATCCTTAATGCGACCACTCTCTTCAGGATTAAATGGGTTTATCCGAGTTTCAAGGTGGTTTCATATTGTTTTATGCTTCTGTCGTAAAGTTTACGCCACGAGCCCGCTAATGATAATTTTTTTCACGTCTTAACGTTTCAGTTTGGTAATTATATATCCAGTGCGAATTAAGGCGATTTAATATTTCATTTTACATTGTCAAAAATATTTGATATGTAATAAGCCTGCTAATAATCCAGCAAGCCGAAGAATTTTCTTGAAAAACTTAGCCCTCAGTCTAATGAAAAAACACCTCACTAATTGTGCCCAAAAAATCTGATCATTGCCATATGACATTACCATGTCTTTAAGTCTAAATTATACATCGCAACCTGAAAAAGCAAGTGAGCAACAAAGCATTGAGAAGAAGGGCTTATAGTTTGTGTTTGAAGGAAAGAAAACGATCATTAAAATCAATGAAATAGAGTAGGTGCAATATTAAAGTACACTTGTAAGCGTCACTCTTTAACAAAAGTTCAATGTTTCGATTGCAAGGATAATGATTACAAACTAAGAAGAAAGCCTTTGTTGCACAATCTTATTTTATATTATAATCTTTTTTTATTATATATTGCTTAATACCTTTTTTACAAAATAATATTATTAAATTTGATTACTTTCTCTGATTTCAGTATAATTTTAGATTTTGCAAATAATATTAAAATTAATTTTCACTCTTGACGAAAATATTTGGTTTTCTGACGTATCTCTTATTACTTTTATGAAAAAACTCACAACTGCCATAGTAAAAATGAAGAAAATTATTGTGTCGTAAAAAGTACGATATGCGACTGATCGTTAAAAAAATTATAGAGCGCCCGCTGGAATGTTAAACATTTTATTCACAGTGCAGTAACAACGATAATCAGAGATGACAATTTTTACAAATATCAGTATTTTCCAGAAGAACAAAAATAACAAAATAGAGATTATAAAAGCAAAAAAAGCATATTTTCAAAAGCAGGTAGCCAAATATCATGGTATTTTCAGCAAATGGCATAGTATTGAAGAGTAGGCCATTAAGAATTGTATATTCACACCCTTTAATATCTGCCTCCTTTTCATTTCATAAAAATATATTGCATCACTGGCGATAAAAAATAATATAATACTGAATAATAATACTAAAAGATAACTCAGTTAATTCATTCTGCGTTGCCTAGCGACGGTAACTTTTATCGTGCGCTTGCGTTAGAATTGAGTTCACTGCAATCGCCCCAGTTAATCGCCACATTATCGTAATAATAATAAAAAATAAATTTTGTAAAAACATTAAAAATAAAAAAAAAATGACGGAGGCTGTCTTTTCAAACAGCCGCTGATGTTAAAGGAGTAGGACTACTTTACGCGCGTGACTCTTTTGTTTGTCGAAGTTTCTCGCAAGTTTTTAAGTATAAGTAAGATTTTTTGTAACCCTTTATCTCTAAAATAAGACATTAGTTATGTTTTTAACATATGTAGTTACCGATATATAGAGGATCGCATCACCAATTCATGCGTATTTTTGCCCAACTTTGCGACTCAGTAGTCGCTGAACTACAATTCCGATTTTCAATTTTGTTCTGTAACTTCTGTTGCTACCCTTTATCTCTAAAATAAGACATTAGTTATGTTTTTACCATATGTAGTTACCGAGATATAGAGGATCTTTCAAACAAAGTTTTGTGGCGTTTTGGCGAGTGAATCAATTTCTTTCCTGAGACCTCAATGGGAGGAACGTAGTCCTACGTAAAAAAAGTTAAGTTACGAAAGAAATTGATGCAAGTATATGCAAGCTCGAACTCCTTCCCATGAATTTATTAAATTTCAAAATTGTTTAATTGAATATAATTACGCATATTCAGTCCCACATAATATCATTATAACCTGTCTTGAACTGCAGACCGATAGCATTAAGTTCATATTAGTTTCATAAAATTTAGAAATTTGAATTCAGTATTTCAACTATTAAAAGACATGATTATCATGGTTTTTGTTTCATAACATCGCGGGAGTTAAATTAAGCTTCAGCTCAAATTCCGATTGGCAATATATGAGACACTGTTTAAACAAAAAGCATCTCAATAATTTTTTTATAACGAAAGCGCTTTTCTCAGTTTTCAGCTTTATAGATGGATTCTGTTCCTACAGAAATGAATCCCACTTTAACCGTTTTCGATGCTATTGATATTCAATCAACAGAAGAAAGTGATAAGCTACTGCAATGGGCCGAGTTACCTTCTGTTCCATTCGAAAGGATTTATCATTTTCTACACCGTAAAGATCAGATAAATATGTCACAGGTATGTCGCAAGTGGTCTGAAGGATTCAATTCACCATCTGTTTGGGAAACATTCAGGTTCTCTTTGACGGAGTCCCAGTTATCGATGGACCCCTGCCCGAAGATAAAATGTGCTGAGAAATATAGCAGAATGTTTGGACATGTAGAGATCGTTTGCATTAGAAATGTCGATCAACATTTGATAGAAACTTGGTGCAGGCGTTTAATATTATTCTTGGATATCTTGACCAGGAATTCGCAACTTATCTGCCTCAAGGTCCAATGGGCGGAATTTTGTTTTATTTTGGACACTATAAACTGTGTAGAAGACTTAAAGAAAGCCATAGTCAGTTTTGGGGAATCTCAGTCTCAGCATCACTGGAAACAAGTGGAGTTGCATAGTTGCTACTTTTTTTCGAAATTGCTGAAATTCTAAAATACTTAGTAAAGGAAATGGAAGAGTTCAGGTTTCATTTCGTGCTTCGAAGATTCGTTGATCCCATCGAGCCTACGGACCACGAAAACTCAGCTGTTGTGCAAGGTCTACATGCTCTCTTATGCCAAAGATTTCGAAGATTAAGAGTGTTACCAATTCTTCAAACCCATTGTTCATTTATTCATAAAAGCGTATCAGCAAGTCAGTCTGCTGCGACTGACGAATTAAGAAGGAGCCAAATTTTGAAGATAATCTTGAAATGCTATGGCTCCATACAATCACATTTTTGAGGGTTAACATCAGACTCTTGGCGATTTTTAAAACATTTATGTCCAGAACAACAATTAGAAGTGTATTTTGAAACTGATTCCTAATCAAGGCGAGAGGTAGCATTCTTTATTGTGCCTTTATTACGCAGCTGGATTACAGTTTTGCTGTTTGCAAATCGGAGCATTCGTCCATCATGGAAATTGATACATTATTTAACCATTTTCTTGTATGCAAGACTAATGAGCATCTGTGCCTTTTCCGCTTAGCTTCGATTTTGCGAATTCCTGATTTAGCCTCCATTTTCATTCCGTTTCTCCAGGCTAGCACGAAGCTCAAATGCTTGCAGTTATTCATAATTTATCCTGCTAATGGTATTGTTACAGTCATGGAAAGTCGCTTCCCAGCAATGCAGGTCTTATGGTTGGGAAGAGGGTTTTACAAGGTGAAGCATGGAGTGACCTTAGCGACTCTCGTGGCACGCATGACCTTGGCGACAAACTTGGCGACCATTTTGGTGACTTGGCGACAAATTTGGCGACCTTGGCGACAAATAGATTATTCTCGAAAATGCAACCCTTTTCTCGATATTTCTATTAGGGGCCGAGATCTAGGATTTTCATGAAAATTCTATGTGACGTCACGGCCTAACGGGGAGAGTATATGAGACAGCGTTTGGACCACAACAGCGTCTTTGAACGACTGGTTACTGTGAAGCGTAAACGTCTTCGGAGTTCTATCTGCTGTGTGAGCTAATCAGCTGGTGAGCTGAGCTGTTATTGTCGTGACTAGTTATTTTGCTGACTGTTTGTGCTGTTAGATATCAAAGCGCTGAACTGTCATTACCTGTGAATTGTTGTCTATTTACATTGGTAATCTGTGCAAGGACTATTGTTTCTTGTACCTGTGCTACGTGCTTTCCTGCATATTTGTAAATAAACCTTCATTCTCCATTATCCTGCGTGTTGGACTGTTTACACCATACACCCACGGTAAGATTTTGTGTAACAGTATAGATCGCTTGGCGAGATCATGGTTGGAAAATAAGCCTGCATGTCTAGAGAAAGTGTTCATCGATATCTCGGATGTAAGAAACGAAGAAAACTACACGAGCTTAATGAATACAGTCACCGAGTATGTGTCTCTTTTAAAAGGAGTGGGAATAAATTGAGATGTAAAATTGAATTTTGAAAAGACTATATTCCGAGAAAGCAGCTAACGTGTAAGAAACGTGTACTAACTTAGGAATAAAATTAATTATTCTGGGTTGCTTTCAACTTAAAATTTTTTTTCTGTTAGTCCGTTTGAAAGCAACATTTTGATTATTTAGAAACAGCATGTCTCTCTCATAATTAGCGATATAATAAAAATTTTTTGATGTGACTGATATTTTTTTTCAATTTATGAAATCACTAATTATTTAATTTCAAAAAACTGGTTAAGACTTACGAACCAATTTAGAAAAATAATTAACGGGAGGAGAAGAAATAAATTTTTTTTTCTTTGTGTGCGTGTGGTGCATTTTTTTTTCTTTCTTTTTCTTTCTTTCTACCTTAACTCGGTAACGTTTTTTGCAGCAAAGGATGTCAATTATTTGAAAAAGAAAAATGACATAAATTTAAACTTTTAGCTAATGTGTTTAAGTTTTGAAAAGTGTATCTGAGTCTCATTCACTTGGGATTCGGACATTCGTTGGGATTTTATTTTTACTTTCTTTTATAAATGAAAGCATTAATCATAGAAATACAGCGTCGCAGGGCACAGAATTTCGATAATATGGACGAGTTTTCTGTTTTGTCTATTTGCGGTAAGTAGAACTTCCGCTTTACCCATCGACTTCCGGTGAATGTCAATGGAAATCTTCAAAATTTCAACACTCTGTCCGAAGATGTTAATTAATGTTTAACGTAGAGTTTTCTAATATTATGGTTTAAGGATACTTTGAAAATTTGGAATATCGTGTTCCTATTGCTGTAGATCTCAATGTTTTATTTTTTAATAAGAGCCTAAATTTTGTGAAAAGGATGCCATAATTGTTCGTTATTGCTCTGTCTGTCGATTTCTAAGGCTTATTCGGCGGTTAAATTTTTAACCAAACAATTCAGATAATCACTGGTAGTTAAATTTTTAATAATAGTTAGTTAATTACAGCCGTTCCATTTGGAGTTTAGCTGTTTTAAGATCTTTTTTCAACCAATTTAAATAAAAAGGATTACTCGAACACATAATTCAACGCTTTGAGTGCTAAAGAAAGAACTGATTCCAACTTGGCGCTTGATACAGTATCAAAATGGATTTGGCGATTATTTAAATCGGATTACCAGAAAACGAGCTGTTAATCCAAAATAAACAAACCAAAACACTCGTCCATAGCTGGAAATATGGATTTTATGTTTTAAATGAGTGAAAATCAGTTCTTCATTACTCAAGAATTTCAAGAGAACTCTCTCACCGATTCTCTCTAAATATAACTCAGTTGTTTTTGTTAAAGGCATATAAAAATTTGCAATGTTAATCTCTAAACGTTTTTCATTCAAGATAATCAAATTCGAGCATATCTCTAAGCTTGTATGATTGAAGCTTAGGAAAACAAAGTCGAAAAAAGGTTCGGATTTCTTATTGATTAATTCTTAATAAGAACTACAAAGACTAGAGAACAGATGCGCATAAAATAAAGCATTTTAATTAAAGTTATAAACTTAAATCTTAAAGAGCAGATTGAACAAATTCTCATTGTTTGAAACAATTCTCATTGTTTCAAATAACAGCCTTCACTGTTTATAAAAGGAATTGGAAGTAAAATGAATTAGCACTGATTGGATACTCTGCCTTTCGATGAATAAAATAACTCGCATAGTCAGACTGAAAAATTACAAAAAAAATCCCCTTTCTTAGCTATATACAACTAAATCGAACACTTATAAATAACGAATAAGTTACTGATTATAAATCGTTTGCAATGTTCTTTCAGAAAATAAAAAAGTATCAATGAAAAAAAAACCCTCTGTCGTAAAGCTTCCATTTCTCTCAAGAAAAATACAACAAGAATTCTAATTTGAAATAAAACTGCTTGGGGACTTAGAATAAGATGAAATTAATGAGTTTAAAAAATCCGAAATCTTGCTTACGAATTCATGATTTCGGCTTAAGAATTCTTTTCAATAGTTTTTAAACCATAAAGAGGTATATTATATTAATGAACAGCAAAGTTTTTCTTTCTTACAGTCATATAATACATCAATTTCTTTCGAGTACAAATTTGATCAAATGTATCCTTAGGGTATATTGTAAAAAAAGCTGAGTATATATTTGTATAGGAAGGTAAATGGGAACTAGAACAAAGTATTATTAAAACTGCAAACGGCGCAGAAGATTTAAACATTAAATAAGCCTTAAGAAAGAATAAACGACGAATTTCGTTAGATGAAAAGCTTATTCATTCGCAAGAATTTAGAATATTCATAACAGTTAAGGCCTTGTAGAATTTGATTTCATTAAATGTTGCGGTTCATAGTTTAGTAGCAAATAGAACGTAGAATGGCTTAACATTTTTTTCTAAGAAACGTTGCATAAAAAAGTCTTTATTTCCTTCTATGAAGTATAATCATTTATTTATTTTATTTATCATAGAATGAAAAATTTTTATTGTCTTTCATAAAATATAATTATTTAATTTCCATCAATACGTATAACAAACAGCTAAAAATATAGCACCTTTTTCCAAATTATTTATGCTGCTGAGAGAAAAACCAATAGGCTGAACGAGAAAACAATTCAAGTAAATATGGGGATAAAAAATTATTATTTTAGCAATAAGCTACAGCAGTGTTTTTCAACCTTTATTTGTGCCATCCTCCACCTAAGCCTTTCAAAAATTCTTATGCCCCATATGTAACAAATACATAATTTTTAATATTCAAATATTGAATTGTTCACTGAAGAAACTTAAATTATAGGTTTTATGACGAATCACTAGAAAATTGTTGAGAAACACAGTTAGTGAATTTTCAAAATATTTAATGGAGAACTGAAATTCAGGCACGAAATAATTTTAATGATAATAAATTTTTGCAAGTTCACCATTTTGTTTTTTTAAAAGGTTGCGGGGATTAATTTTTTTTATCTATATCTAAAAATTATTCAGCGAGTAGATGCTAAACGAAAATGTGCCGTTTCGATCTGACAATTTATATATACTAATTAAATCACAGTAGGGATGGAAAAAATCGGGTTTTTTTTTGTTTCTATTAACCGGTTTTTTCGGTTATTTTTTTTGTTCCGGTTATAACCGGTTATTAATTTTAAATCCAATAACCACTTAAAAAAACCGGATCGGAAGATAGTCTCGATTTTAGGTTCGATTAGACTAAATTTTGCCAAGTTATGAAGCTTTGAATTTCATCATCTTAGACCAATCAACAAGAACGGCTTCCCCAGGGCGTCTGTTGGTTGGATTACTGAAAGAGTCTTCATGAATAGATAAATGTTGGCCAATGGATTGGTTTCCTGCAAAAACAATACTATAAAAAATTTTGTCTACAAACGGAGTCTGTTTTTTTATTTAAAAAAACAAACGAAAACCGTTTTATTTCAAAAACCGGTTATTTTGAGCGGTTAAAACCGCCAGGTTAAACCGGAGGTGAAAAAACCTGAAAAATCGAAAACAGGTTACTTTCGCAATAACCGCCATTCCTAAATCACAGTAGAAGGTTGCTTTTAAACTCTGGACGAGTCCATTTTTGAATTGCCCCACGTTGGGAAGCACTGAACTACAGGAAGGTTTTCAAGTATTTAAAATTTTCATACCATTTCTTGGTTTGTTCGAAGGAAAAATAATAATACAAATGGGTTAAAAGTAAATTAATTATTTAAGGAGTTCCTTTTTTTGATCATTTTTAAGGGTATCCAATCCAAACAAGCTTTAATTACCTTTTATGAGGTTTATTTTAGTTGTTTTGAACAGCCTTCTTCAACTCGTCAGTGCAATCGATTTATAGTGGATATCTGATAAACATCGAGGGCCAAAATGCCTTCTTTTAATGCTCTATCCTTAATAAAAATTTCTTTGAATCTTTTTTTCTGAAATTTTAAAAATCATGAAAAATAAACTATTTTTCTATATTACAATTTGACAGGCATAATAAGTGCAACTTTTTACAATAGATTTCCAGCTAGTAATAGCTATGGGATTCCATATTTGTTCATGTAAAGAAGGCATTCAGGCCAAGAGAGAATTACCCTCAAAGCCACGAGAGTGTCTTCTCCAAATCACCATTATTACCGAAAGTACTGTCATGGTTTCGGATTTATTCCGAATTCTGGCTATTGCTATAACTAGAGAATGCATGTAAAGACTTTAAGGTAAGCAGAAAATTTTGGTTAATAACAAATTTTAAATTAGATGATGATTTTATTTTAATGCTTGGCATAAAACCGAAACGCTGAATAAAAGGCAAAGAAATTTATCTTTGAGCATTTTATTATGAAATTAAGGGGGCATGCGACACTTAAACCTCGAAAAAATGGTGGAAAACTATCAAATTCGATACATTATATCTCTGAAACAATGCAATTCACAAACTCACTTTTTTCCTAGAAAAATATCTGTTATTTCTCTTACGTTACACACATTTTCAAACCTTCATAATGGTATGTATTTATTTGCGATAGTAATAAATATGGATATAATTTTTGGAGAAAAAATGAGATAGTCACCTTGCGCGCACGATTGAGGATAAAAAAATTATCTAAACACAATATTTTGAGAATCTAAGTAATCCAAATTGTCTGTTTAAGAAACTGAACCACAATTTATTAACATTTACTTTTAATTTCTATTTCATATACCAATTTAAAACAAAAATGTTAAAAATAGTTAAAATTTCAACCCCCAAAGAAAGTTCTTTGGAGAAATATGTACAAAAATGTGGTTCAATTTATAGAACATAGCAAAATACATATTGAGAAAAAAATTTATGTAAAATTATTCCATAGTTCTTGATATATCGTGCTCGCACTATATCAAGAAAACATGTTTTGAGATATAGCGCTTTAAATATATGGTCATACTCAATGTTTACATTGAAGAGCTGATACATTTTCCTTCATAACTTTCATAATTATGGGAATTTGTTGACGCGGATTGTTTTAAAGTTTTCAGAAAAGACGGAGGAATAATATATATATTTATTTCTTTTTCATAAAATCGAAAATTTTCGAGTTTTAACAGTCGCATGTCCCCTTAAGATAGTTAACTCTATAAATTAAGATAATTAACTGTATTTCAGATCGTGTAAGCACTTCTAGGCCATCGCTGCATATGTAAAATATTAATTTTAGACGCTACAATCATTGAAACAAGCTAAATTAAAACGTTTAGAAATTTGTTGCTTTTATAATAACTAGCTGATCCCGAGCAGAGCATCGGCGTTCGTTTACGCATACCATGACTTTCCCGACGCCTCTAGAGTCAAAATGGCGATTCAACACTCCAAGAAAATTCTCCAAGACAAAAAAAAGACGCCAAATGGTGTGCACATAACAGAAAAGTACCAGAAATACAATATTCATAATAGTAAATTCCATAATATTCACCTCAATTTGTGAATTGACACGATTTCATCTTCGCTGACTTAATCCATTTTGACGTTGATCTAAACGTTCTCTTTTCAGTTTAACCCTATAATGACGGTTTGGGCAGTGTTGGGCGCTAAGGTAATTTTCATTTAGCGAATAAGGAAGCAGGTCTCGGATGTTTGGCTAGATTTGAGAATAAGCAGGAATTCAAAAACGAACGCTGTGATTAGTACCGATGGTGGAAAATATTCGCAAGTAAATAGAGGACCCAGCTATATTTATAAAAGGCTAAATTTCATGTTAAAAACACAAGCAGAACCCATGGAAAACCCATCTGCTTCATTTTTAACCGATCTCTTTTGAATCATTTCATCCAAAGTTTCACTATATTGTAAGAAATATTACGAATTCTTCATCTTAAACTCGAGGTTTTTTCTGAGAAAAAGTTATTTTACACCAGAACGAATATAGTAATAGGCTGTAGCAATGAAGTGATGCCTAACATGCAGAATAATGCTACCGGCTTTGTTTTGTAAACAAACCGATCGTTGTCATCGGTTTAAGAGAAATTAACTTCTTTTCTGTGCCACGTATGTTATCGTTATATATATATATATATATATATATAGCCAGCCGGTCTATTGAAGAAGAGATAGAAAGATACCCCTAGATCTGGTGACTTCGCGACAAATAATAACAAATAATAAGAATTAAGATCTGCTCCTCATTGCAGTCTTTAACGGTTTAGAAAATTTTTTTGAATGCGAATTATTTACACAAGTCTTTACTTTTATCAGTATTAACAAAATTACAATCAAGTATCCGCTTTTATCAGTATCAATAAAATTACAATTAAATGTCTCGCCATTACGAAAATGACTCAAATACAGGGTGTACATAAATTATTGGACCCATCTTCAAAAATTAATAAAAAAACTAATAATGCTACAACTACTGTTTTTTTTTAAATGAGAGCGCATTTTAAAAAGCTTTTTTCCCCAGATAGGTAACGCGCCGTTACGGTGGTCGTAAATTATTATACATCTCCCATTTCTGAGAGCCATTATCTGCGACACTGTTAAACCTAGAAGAAAAATAAAAGCCTGTGTTTGTAGGAATTTTACGATCTTTAATTTGTTAAATCAATTGTAATTCGAAAACTGAATAGTTTTCGAGATATTCAAGAAAAACTTAAATGGGAAACCAGAAAACGCGCATCGGCTTCTGGTGATCGGTAGCCATTACGTTTGGAAATCTCTCGCTGTAGCAAATTTAGATCGTCATGAAGGTACGACACCTATTTGAAAAAAGAATTATTTGCTCTCTTATTTAAAAAAAAACAACGGCAGTCGTAACATTACTAGTTTTGTTTTTATTAATTTTTGAAATGAGTCCATAATTTATGACCACACTGTATTTTAATAGTGTCAAACTCGCCAAGCATTGAAGCTACTAAAACGGCTACCATCTTGAAACGAAATAAAAAATAAAAGAATCCCTACATCGTTTTTAATAACTTCAAGTAACAATAATACCATATTCGAAGAAAACCGAACAACAAGTTCGGACGTGACTGCGTCACAAACAAAGTTACAAACAGACGAAATGACGAATGGCCGAGTTAATACAGGACCTCGCTGAACGAAGGGTTTAAATGTTGTAAACCGCCTTTACTAGCCAGATACAAAAGATAGCATCTAGAATATGATTGCAAGTAATGGGTTTCGACTACCTAAGACTACAGCTTATGTTTTCTAATGAAAAGGAATGGTACTTAGATCGCCCTAACGGTTTTGAGTATTATTGGCAAGATTTCAAAAGCAGAAAAGAAATTTTTTCAAATAGACAATGGGATGGCAACATGGGATGCTGTTTGCTTAATAGCGTGATGTCTCTTCCATTTGTTTCTGGAAGACATAGGTACTCATAACTCCGCGTACAAACTTGGAGTGGAGGTAGAAAACATAGAAATCATAATCACATTGGAAAGCATGGTCGGAAATAGATAGGTGGTGCTGTATGCAAATTACAAAGTCGGCACTTGCGGATTCCTCATTGTAGACTTCAACTGAGTGCGGTCAATATGAATCGTTTCACGAACGCCGAGTTGGCTGGTCGTGTATGACCTATCTAACGGAAATGGACACGCTGCTATACGATTGGATCAGTAAAGAATTCCAACGAGGCCCGTGCCAAATCACCAAATGTTCCCTCATGTGCATCAGAACCTGTATGAACATGAATCTTTCACAGTACTGATGTAGAATACAAGTTGTTTGGACATTGATGGATTGAGCGTGATGATATCGTCAAATGCCCCCCCCCCCTAGGTTACCTGATTTATCACCGTTTGATTTTTTTCCTGGTGCCTTGAAGGCCGTTGTGTACAAAGCTCCAGTAGATTCTGACATATACCTGGTGGCGCGAATTGAAATTGCTCCTGCTACAATCAGCCAAAAGCCTGGTATCTTTGTGAATGTTCGGCGTAGATGCGGTACGTACATCAATTCCTAAAATTGATTTTAGGAATTGATGTACGCAAAATTTATTTTAGGAATTGTTTTGTCTTCTTTTGAACTTTTATCTTATCCATTGTACAGTTTTTGTTAGATCTCTTGTGTGCTTCTGTGTAATTTTTGTAATGTAGTTTTTTTCTCTCGATTTTTGTTTGTAACTTTTTGGTTTTAAATGCTATTGAATCTAATTTGATTATCTTTATTTTATTACGAATGCTTCTAGCATTCCATTGAAAAAGTGAAAAACTTATATTATTGAACATGATGGAAAAACAAGAAAAGAACAGCAAAAAACAGTATAACATGATGCTGAACACAAAAAGGAAAAAACAGGGATTAGATCTGCATTGGATGCTCCATAGAGGAAGCAGTTTTTGAGGAGCAAGGGCTGGTAGAATTTTCAAATGATAACACTGGAGGAATTGTAACAGTAGAAGAACTAAGTTCGAATTGTTTATCGGTTCCAATTTTTGGAACTTCATACTTAGTTTTTTTTCGATTTTGGAGGTCTTTTGATTGCATTTTCGTTTAAATTTTTATTCAAAGTTTCTTCAGTGATATTTTTAAGTGCTAAAGTGATGCACGAGAGATTTTTCATTATATGTTCGTTGTATTTGTCCATTGTTTGTTGGAGTAATAATGCTTGTGAATTTACATTTCCATGAACAAATTTCTTTGTTCAAGCATTTGTCGATTGAGAATTTCAGTCAATTCTTCTTCTGTCACATAGTGAGTTTTATCATGAACATGATTATTATGAGATGTTGAAGTAACAGTCGAGTAGGATTTTTTTATCGATCTGAAATTTTCGTCGAGCATCGATAAAGGAGAGACGATTTAGATATTTAAATTTTAGAAATTTCCTCTCCTCCTCTCTTTTAGGACATTTCAGGTCGGTAGCCTTATTTGGACCTTTGCATAAAATACAGTTCAGTGTGGGAGAGGTGCAGGATTGAATATTATGTAGTTCTCCACAGTTTTCGCATATGGATTCGTTTTTACATTTTGATGAGGGATGAGAAAAAGAGAAACACTTGTGACATTGTCGAGGTTTATCAATAAATAAGAAGTAATGTGTTGCGGTAGATTAGTGCCATAAATTGTGATTAAAACATTCTCAGTAGCGATGTTTTTTGATTTATTAGATAAAAAACGCCGAGCTTCATGTATTTTGACATTATTTTCAGCTTCAAGTTCTTTTGTGAGTTCTTGTAATGATATTTGAAGAGGAACGTTTCGTAATAAAAAACGACTAGTAATTTGCTCGGATAGTACTGAACAGACTGTTGGGATACCCATAATGGCCTTCATTTTCGAAATTTCAATCGCCGCTTCTAAGTGGTCAGTAGAAATTAATAGCCTATTTTGCCTCGTAAACTGAATGTGGTCAATAAGTTGGACGTTTTTCAACTTTACAGTGAGATTATCTTTAAGTTGCTTAAGATATATTTGTGGTAGGTTGCCCGAAGCAGCTTGAAAGAAAATGTTAAATTGATATGCATCATTTTTGGCTGCACAAATAATTTGATCATGCAAGGTTAACATTGAGCGAAATAAATTCTTAGAGTTGGATGTCCAATCCTCCATTTCGATGTTCTGGGGGGTATGAGCAGTACGCATCTTGGAATACGCAACAGCAAGAATTGAAGAATCAAAAGTGTGCCAAAAAAGTCGTAAGGCTAAAAGCCATACTCAATGCAATGCAGGCAGTTCAGAAAAATAAAAAGGAAAACAGATTTTCTTACCTGTTTCGATGATTAATAAGATTAGTAGAGATAAACGCTGTAAAAGTGACAAACCCCAAAAAAGATTGACGTTGTGAAAAAACTGCATAAGTTTCTGCAGATTTCAAGAAAACTCCTCCTTTGATCTTTCTAAGATCACAGCTGCATCTTATAACGCAGAGTCTTCGAAAAGCAAAACGTCAAAAAAAAATATTAATCCGAACCTTCACGTAAGGCGAAACTTTGTCGAAAAAATACTTTGATTGTTCTCACTAGTAGGCGACACCACTTGCGCCGCAGACGACCACTTTCGAGTACGAATAATGTTCCAAAGAAAAACGAAAATATTCATATATTGTAGAAGCAAAGACCCCGTCAATGCACCTTGTAAAAAGCCATTTAACAAAAAGATGTTCTAGAAATGGATTGAGAAAGATTCATCCGTCCTCTCTAATACACAGAGAATACCACTCTCCTTAGAAGCATTCTTTCTTCGCAAGTATAAGTGTAAACAAATAATTTCGCTTCTGAATTACGTCACTAGGTTTGAACCCATCACTACACTTGACTTATAAATTCCCAGCTGTTAAATCGAAACCGTATTTGGTATCGTCAATCCGTAATCGCAGCTGTTTACAAACATATCAACTTGCGCCGCATATTTACGGTTTAGGTTTTAGTTATAGTAACGTCCCGTTTTGGAGCAACACAAGGGCTATTTTGGGACGGACCTCGTAATTTTGAACCGCGGTCAGATGACGAGGGCGACACCTGAGCTGGCACCCTCCTCTCCAAGCTTCCTTATTTGTGTTTTGTGTGTCGTTTGATGTGTAATATTGTTTGTGTGTGTTTTATTTTTATACTATGGGGTTTCAATATTTGACTTTTTTTATATATCTGATTTTTACTGCTTTTTCTATGTTTATTTGTTTGTTTCTTTTTCAATACTTATCTATTTTTATATATTTTTACTGTTCCTTGCTTTCCCGAGCAGTAAATCAAGCTATTCTCTCCCCACCGAGGTGGGCCGAACCATGTTTACACTCCCAGCTCTCTTGTATTTAAAATTACTGCCCCTGTTCGGGCAATGCCTGTATCATCTTATTGTACCCAATAAATCCTGTCCTCCACATGCTGGTGGAGCTCTCCCCGCTGGTCCTCTACCGGCCTTACACCCTTTTGGGGTAGGCCGGGCCAGTGTGGGTATTTTTACGCTACACCAACGGGAGGAGGTTTGACCACTACGTATGATTTAACATGCAACAGGCCCCATACACGGCGGATCTTCAGTGGAATCGGAACCTGGAACCCTCCGGCACCAAAGCTAAGACCTTACCACTAGGCCACCACGGCCCGTCCCGCATATTTACGGATCCTACATAATAAGGAATGAGGTGACGTTTAATTGGTTCTCAGTGTCACGTGACTTGGCTTGCTTCTTGATGATGTCATAGTGCGCGCTTAGGCGGGATTTTAATTATTATTTTGTCGTTTTCTATCGCATCGTGAAGAAATCATCATTAACTTCCAATTATGATTATTTGGATGTTTCTAAAGAAAATGATGAATACATCTTTAGAATAAAACAAATAAAGGACGAACCTTTAGCATTGGTAAGAACACTTTAGTTTCACGGCGTCATTTAGAAGCAAGCCAAGTCACGTGATGCTGAGAGCCAATGAGAAGCGACCTCATCCCCTACTATGTAGGATCCGCAAATATGCGTTTGCGCCAGGTATAATATGCCAATATTTACTGCAAGTCGATTTGAGACAGGGTTGCTATATTGGCCTTTTTAAGGCCAAATTATGGAAATTTGGATTTTTTTCAAAGCCCTTGGCCTTAGGAATTTCCATTTGGCCTTTTTTGGCTTTATTTTCGTTAATGACTTTTCGAACAATTTTTAATTACTTATTCTATTGTGTTTTAATAAATTTTTGATATTACACATTTCAAATGATATATAATGAGCTGTCAAACGAAATAGCTCCTGAATAGAACGAGGATGTTTGAAATTTCTTTGACTTAAATATTAGTTCAATAATAGAGCATTGAACATATGCCTATCAAGTGAGACTCGTTTTCATAAAGGATAGACTTTTTTTCTAATATCAAATGAGGTTTTCAGTCATTTTGTCAAATTTGGCCTTTTCTGGCCTTATTTTTAAGGAGGTTTGGCCATATTTTGCTATTTTGATTTGGCAACCCCTATTTGAGATCAGTTCGTGTTAGAGATCGAACCTCGCAGATATCAAGAAGAAGCAGTGGCCGTAGCTGCAACTTTTGCCGGCAGGGGCGCAATTGCAACATATCGCCCTTCCTTTGGAAGATACATACGGCACATAAACCTGAAAACAAAAGAATAGATTCCTGGAACAAATATTATTTGTAACGTAATTCGTCGTTTGACTCCTTCCAATCTTTTCAGACAAGTTGCTACATCGCGCATCCACTATCAGTCTTTCTTTCACATATGTGCAATTTATTCACAAAAGGCGAAAAATATGAATTAATTTATTTTTATGTACACAATGACTGAGATAGTGTTGCTCTTCTTAGTTGTAAAATTGTTTTCCTGCATGAATGATTTTGCCGCACACCCCCTCCTTCAGGTACGCCACTGAGTGGGAGATGTACTCGCAGATTTAGATAGCTCCGCTCTTATCAGATTTTGTTTTGTAGCTGAGAGTAGCTTAGATTTATGAAGAACTAAATGTTGTTTACTGCTGATAGGATGTTGCAGCAAGAAATATCTGGTATGAGTTTGTGCGTGTGTAAAGAAATTGCTGATGTCCGATAATAAAGAAGATTTTATCTAACTGGTTACTCTTCATCTTTTATCAGCCACAATTTGGGTAAGGAAGATTATTCTACGATCCTGCATTTAAATCTTCGATAACTGTTGTACCAGCCATTTCATGAATTTTCTTATGCACTGTTCCAACTAAAAGTATTATCGGCAGATCAAAAAGGGTTACGGGTCCAGTTATCGTGATCAACAAATGGTTACTGGACTAGATAAGCAATCTACCCATCAAAGGGGTATTAGCCCAGCTGAGCAGCCTGATCAACAATTTTTGAGATATATTTAGAATCAAATAAACATAATTAAAGAATTGTTGCATTAAACCCTCAAATTTAAAACGATGGGATTCAAGCCCGTATGCACATTATCCGTTTTGTTAACGCTTTGTAACATGAAGAAGAAACACGGATTTAATTATGTAAAAAATAGATTAAATTTTACTCTCGAAGAACTAAATTAGATAATCAAAACTGTTACTTTCGCTAAGCTTCAAAATTAATTCAACGAAAAAGTTTATTTATGAGTAATTAATCAATAGAGTTGATTAAAAAGGAAACATAACGTAGTTCTAAGGCAGTTCATTTCCATCCAGCCAGCGAATTCAATTCTATGGAAATATGTTTTATTTATGAGGTATTAAACAACAAATGATTAAATTAAGTTTTTCCGTTCAGCTGGGGATTATGTTTCGGAAGGAGAGAGTAATTTTGTTTGTAACAATTTCACTCAAAAAGACGATTTGGTGTTTATGAAACTTAATGTTGGAAGATAACGACTGATCGTATTTCGAAAAATAAGAAAGAATGCATCGATTCGATGTGTTACAGATGATGATTCGTAAACATGACTTGTTGAAATGAAAAATGAATAAATAAATATGACATGGGAAGAAACACTACAATCAATTCAAAATAGAACTTTTAATAAGAAATTAATATATTCACATAATGCATTCGTATTAAACAGTTTAAGTATATTTAGAATTTTCCTAACATTTTTAAAATAAAATAAAACTTATAAAATAGAAACCGGTATATTTACCAAAAATAGTTCTAAAAGGCATAATAAATAATAAAAAATGGTTTATATACTGATGGCAAACTGTCAGATACAGGGCAGCTATCATTTTTACTGTTTGAGTTTCTCTGACTTTTCCAGGTTTTATAAAAAATTTCTCTGACTTTTTTCGGAGGTAGCACATCATAGAACCTTAGAAAAAAAATCATCTGCACATTGCCCAAACTAAGTTTTCTTTCAAGCCAATATGGTTTGACTTAAAAAGTAAAATGTTTGAAAAAAAAACATTTATTTAAAACTTTTAAATCTTTACAATGAACAGTTCTACTGTACCGAATTTTCCAGGTGTTTCGGATTAAAAATATAAACTTTAAAAAAATCGTTAGAATGATCAAAATCTCAATAAAAATATACGTTGCAAAATAAAACATAAAAAGACAAAAAAAAGAGAGAAAAAAATGTAAGAAAATGATTTTGAAAATGAATGATGAATGTTTATAAATTAAAGCACAGAAGCATAATATTCTGTCACATGAATCGAATCGTCTGCAAAAGAAAAAAAGCAACTTTTTATTCCAACCAACTTCCTTCAATACGGCTAAAAAAGAACAATATATAAAAAGAAATAAATAAAATAAAACATCAAAGTCAAAAAAGAGAGAAAAAATGCAAGAATTTATAAATTATAACACCAGAAGTCGAGTGTATATGAAATAATGAAGAAAAAATAAAATTTGCGAAAATGGGGGGAACCCCAATTTGCCACTTAAAATTAAATAAATAAAAATCTAATTTGAATTTTAAAAAAAATTACTGTGGCGTCAGCTCTCCTCTTGTGCTAATCCATCACTTTGCTAAATTTGGTCTCATAAGTCAAAGGTCTGGGCGTGCGTAAAGAGCAAAAAAAAAAAAAACTTAACAATGCATATACAATACTAAAAAATTATTCTTTTATATATATAGGTAACGGCTGTCCCATATTTTGAAGATCCCATAATTTATGAAAATGATCGGTATTCATAATGTCTCCCAACACTCTTTTTTTCTCCCAACACTCGGAGAAAAAAAATCATACACAAAATAAACAAAAAAAAAATGCTGAAAAAAATATCAGCACTAATTTCCAATATTTCATAATTCAGTGAAAAGATCTCCAGAAGTGGAAAAACAAACTAATTCTGGAATAAATCCTATTTGATATTAAATCACCATAAAAGTAGGCAGGATGCTAACTTGTAGACAGATAAAGAGAAATTTACGATCTCGTTAGCTATCTGAATCTCCTTGACATGTAGCCAAATCCCGATTCTTCTTCCACATCTGAGTGTGATTATACTATAGATTTTCATTTCAACAAGTATCACCTAATTTAAATACTAAAAGGAACGCAATTCTGTTTATATAGCCCAGTCAACGAAGGTCCAAAATGGGGGTGAAAAACATTAACTCATATAATTTTGAAAATTGATACACATGTTCGTGAGGGGCGTATTATGAACATACTAAAAGTCCCCGGTCCTGGGGGGGGGGTGAGTTCGCGGCGCCATCTTGGATTTTATCCCCCTTTTTCAGTTTTTCTTGAATATCTCGAAAAATTTCTTCCAGATTTAATAGTTTCTCAGATAATGGGTCTCAAAGGTTGCCACCATCTTAGATTTTATCCCCCTTATTTTAGTATTACCCATAATTGTACCAATTTTCAAAACTATATGACTTAATGTGTTTTTCAAACCCTTCGTTGACTGGACTAATAGCAGAAATTTCCGTCCCTCGAAAGTTTAAACACCTCGCCCCCTGACGAATGCGCAGAAACGCAAATGGCATCCGTTTTTGACTGTCAGTAAATGACTGATTTGCATTGGTTGCCAGCGGTGTTTCATTATATTTATAAAAAAAGATCAGCGAATTGTCGCGTCCAATAAGAATTATAAAAATAAAAAAATTCCAGTTTTAGAATAAATTTCCCTGACTTTTCCCGGTCTCCCGAAATTCCCTGACCATTCCCGGTTTTCCGGTCTGCTGGTCACCCTGAGATATCAGTTTACTTGTTTTCTCATCTAAAATTTTAAATATATCTCGAGCAAACTAAGCCCAGTTTCAGTAATCTTAATCGTATTGATGAACGATTGATATTTTATTGTTAGAGATCATGAAAGCGTACACCAAACGTCTTCTGAAAATATTTTCTTTTAGCATAGCTGTAAGTGGCTGAAATCTTTGAGCATATGAAAGATTTGTAAAGAACTCCTAATTATTAACACCAATACATCAGCAATATTTACAAAACTGCTCAAAATAACAAAGAAAGCAACTTTTTCAGTTAACTCCATCTATTATGAAGGGGCCGCTGGGTAATGCATCAGGGTACAGACACTATACCCGATTTCACCGAAAAACTGCTTGTAAGTGGGCCTGGAGAGCACCCAAATCCGACGGGGTCCAATGACCTCTCGCTGGTGTGGCGTGGAAGCATGGAGAAGGGAGCGACGGCTCAGATGTCGTCTCATCATCTGATTCACAGTTCAAAATTACGAGGCGTTCAAAAATAGCTCTTGTTTTGCTTCAAAACAGGACGTAAATATATCTACTCAGCTGCTTTGAAATAGATCCATCTTTGGAGTAGCGACAAGTTTAACTCATCATAGCCCAACTAATACTTTATAGTTATGAGTTGCATTTTTAAAAAAAATATTATTCAGGGTATGCAAAAATTTTCGCTTCTGCACAATGACACGGCTTTATAGGGCGAAAGGGGCAAATTTACAGACAGAGGATCAATTTACAAACCTAAGAGCGAAAATCTCACATCCTTAAACATTTCTTGCTGCTGTAATAAAAAGTTGTATGAGTTCTGGGGATCTTGAATTGTTAAAATTCGGTATTCTTTCGTATTAAGTCATCTCCGGAAATAGTTTCCAAAATATATTTTCATTTAGAACTTATCCGTGTGCCCTAGTCAAAGAAAATTAGTTTTAAGACTTGTATTTTAGGATGTCCAGAAAGATATCCATTTGATGCTTTATTACATGCCAAACTGATTCTTTTCAGAACAATACAGTAGTGAGGTCCATCCCAGGGTCACCAGGCATCTACTACAAATTACAGAAAAACAGATAGTTATTTATATCACACATGGCAAATTAAATAAAGGACACAAGAGAGACGACGTAAAACACAAATTTATTAACAATAATTCTGCTTTCGTATTCCCGAAAGTACACTGAAAAAAGAAAAAAAAACACATATAATGTTTCGAATATGCAAACGCACACACGCCACAAACTCTATAAAATAAAATAAAAGAACTCTCTCGAGCTGGACACACTGACGTCACTTCACTATTTTTTTTGTTTGTTTTTTTAAAATCTCAGTCCATCTTATGGCGTATACATTAACATCGTTCTCCAAATAACGGCGCAATAATATCCTGCGCAATGACTTCAGTTTATCACAGACTCTATCGACGTTTACTTATAAAAGAACAGTTCTGTCGGGTCGTTTGGTAGTTTCATATCTGGAAAGAAGATCAACAAAAAGAACAAATGCAGTTTCGGTGTCACAACACTTGTGCGGTAGAAGGTGGCGTTCTTCCGAATCCTGACTTTTCAAGCAGGTGGTCGCAACAGGGTTACAGCATTGCATCGGCGGTTTTATGAAAACACTGAAATCTGGTTACTGTACAATCGTCATCGTGATGAAACAGGTCCATTCTTGGTCATTTTTCATTCAGTAAATAGTCGGATAACATATATTAGACGGAAAATTTTTTTCTGAGCATTTTATACAAACTATAAATTTAATTAATATTAGAGAATTATTAAAATTTTGAAAAAATATTTTATATAGAGGAAACGATGGTAATCCAAATGTTAGTTTTTAAAGTTTTCTTCATCAAAAAAGTAAGTGTGAAGAACGATTATTACTTAGTTTCGTATTAAACCAAAAACTTTAATTACTAATTCAGGAAATTCATATGATTTGAAAACTGTTGTTTACTTGACACTGATTGACTTCAGCGCAATGCTTTATGCATCAGAAATAATTCACATTAAATTTCATAGCAGAAATTAATATTCAAATTAGAGTTATTAAAGTTTACATAAGCCACAATAAAGACTAACAGTTTCTTATGGCATCTAAAATTTTAATGATTAGATAAACGAAAGACATAACCACTGAATTCTAAAAGTATGATATATAAGGTGACAACTTTTAGCATGTCTGGATTTTGGAATATGCTTATAAAAATCAAGTCTCAATTAGGGATAAGATATCTGTAAACTCCATTATAACAAGCGGATTAATCATACAACTATTCAATAATATTAATTTTTAATCCATTAAAAAAATCATCTAATTTTTAATTAGGCTAAAATGAATTATTAGTGAAGCTAATTACTACAATAAAAGTAAAATTTTCGCAAAAAATCTAAACATTTATCTAAAAACCGTTTCAAATGATAAAATAAAAATATTAATAATAAATTTTGGTAAGTGGAGCGTATGTATCAAAACAACAAAAATCAAACAAATATATTTTAAGTATTAACGCCTTAACCTACAACAACGTGCGAGACACGTGCATTGAATCACAGATTTTTTGCTATTTAAATCCGTTATTAAATCAGCGTAACAATTAATTTTAAATTCAAAAATCACTTAGACACGCTTAAATGTCTCAAGTATTCTTTACCATCTTAAACAGATTGAAATAATAAAAATTATCCCAAATGGGCGGTGCCATCTCATTAGGAGGTTAAATAAAATCGTAGGGCAAGGGTTTGAAAGATTCACTAGGATTTAAATATTTAACTAAGAAAGGATAAATTAAACTATAGTTTAAATATAACGATCAGTAGGGAAAATGGAACAGATTAATTTAGTTTCAAGAAACGCAAGTTTTTTTTTTTAACACCTGGGGATAAAAAGTTTGAATTTTTGAGTTACACACGAAGTTTGAACAAAAATGCTCAGAAACAAAATTTAATATTCTGTTGCAAATATCCGTTTGTGTATTCTTTATTTCTGCATTAATTTTCCTTTTATAGTTAAAATTGTAGCCACTACTGTTCAGCAACGGATTCCGATACTACCACTTTTGGATGATTTTACACCGGAAAGGGGTGTCAGGCAATGTGTCATACGACCGCATTTCCGGAGTTCTTTGTTAGATCACGCTCAGTAAAATGTAAACATCACCCTTTCATTCTTAACTTTCCACCTATTTTGATGAAAATAACTCCGCCCGGCGCATGCGCACTAGCGCGGAAGGTTTCCGAATCCGTTGCTAAACAATACCAAGAACTCAACACAAATTCAAGTAGTCACATGCATTTTGTTTTCTTGTCAACATCTGTGTCAATAAAACTTTAAATTAGTTCCAATGCTTTTGTCACAAAACTTCTAATAATTCTTTAAATATACAGCAAAGCAGCAATTAAACCTCGTTCAATTACAGTTTTAATGTAATTGTAAAATATTTTAACGCAAAAAATTGTAAAACATTTTAACTCAAAAAATTGTAAAACGTTTGATGTCTAAATAAAACCACAAAATAAAAAAGTGCCGCAGTAAATTTCGAACGATAATATTTCAGAAATTAAGTTTTTGTTTTTTGAAATAAAAGTTACGAAAAGAAAGCAAGTTTTTTTGCATATTGCATTTCACAAATACTATGCACTAATAAAAATCGAAAAAATCAAAACGAGATGATGAAAGAACAATAAAATAATTAATTTCTCAATGAATAATCATGCATTTAAAAATGACCAATAATTGTAAAAAAATTATTAAAATTTTTTACATTAAAACATATTCTGTTTCTACTACAGAGAACATCGATTGCTTTATATTTTAAGCTTTAGAGTGATCCATTATCATAAATTTACCTATACAGATATTTATCAGACGATTTTAATAAAAAATATTTTCTTTTGGATTTGCTATGGACGAGTTTCCCCTAACTTGGAAACTGGTCCATAATCGAGAATTATTTATTTTATTGTCCATTACGAGTTTCGTTTATTTTGTATTCACAGACAATTTTCCGGTAACCTTGGATTTATTTAAATCCATTTGGATACTGCATCAAGCGCCAAGTTTGAATCAATTCTTTCTTTAGTACACAAATCGTTGGATTCTGTGTTCTTTGAGTTTGTGTAATCCTTTCTATTTAAAGTGGTTAAAAAAGGCTCTTAAAACGGTTAGCTCCAAATGGAACGATTGTAATTAGCTAAATTTATTCGTTTAGTAAAAAAATTTAAACGCCAGTGATTATTTAAATCGTATGGGTTAAAATTTTAACAGCCAAATAAGCCTTAGAAGTCGCCAAAAAGAACGACAACGAACAATTATGGTAGCCTTTTCACCAAATAAGGCTCTTATTTTAAGTAAACATTGAGAACTACAGCAATAGGAACATGAAATTTAATATTTTCAAAGTATCCTTAAGACATAACATTAGAAAACTCTACTTTAAACATTAATTAACATCTTCAAACAGGGTGTTGAAATTTCGAAGATTCCAATTCGCTTAATGTTACCACCGAAAGTCGATGGTTAAGGCGGAAGTCCTACTTTAATGCAAATAAACAAAACAGAAAACTCGTCCATACACTTTTATTTCACTTTTTCATGCTTGTAATCATGGAATAATTAAAATAAAAAATCAGCTTTTTAGCACATTAATATCTGTTTTTAAAAACGGTTTTATTAAATTTATAATGAATACGTAGTTGAAATGAATAAATGGTGCTTTGCTGCATTTCAAGAATGAATTTTCAATCACCTCCAATTCTTTTGAACGCAACCGTCTAGAATCATATCACTGTAAAAGTCAACATAAAAATTATAGTAGCAGTTGAAATACCATTTATTGGTAATATTTTATGAATGTTTAAAATATCTAATGCTATTTGAAGATCTCACGTTCGATCGTTAAAAATGTTGGCCTTTATATTCAACATTTTTAATTATCGTCGAATAAAATCGTTTGTTTTAAAAGTACCTGTTTGGCCAATGTGTTTCAAATGTTTTTATTTAGTATACGAAAACATTTCAGAAAGAAATATAAAATGCAAAGCCAAAAATAATTTAAATCCCAAACTTTCAAAAAGCACCTTTAACATGTGACCTTTGGAATCGCGATTTAGTGCTTTTTTTCAGGAATCAGATAAGTAGAAATATTCACCTGTTTAATGCAATACGACTTATTTCTTTAACTAAATATTTTCTTTCTTGGTTTTTGATTTTCAGCTAATTTTATTGCAAATTTAACTGAATTATTGCAGCGTCATGAAAGATCAGTAAAAAAATGAAATCAACTATACACGATTTTTTAATTTTTTTAAGAACAAGATGTGTAAATCTACACAAATGAATTTAAAGAATAGGCAAAATAATAAAAAAATTAATTACGAATTTAATGCTTTAATTAAAGTGATTTAAAACATTTAATTTAAAGTAAAAAAATGCAATTAGTAAATAATATTTTTAATCAATTAAATTATTTAAAAGTCAAAAATGGTTGCGAAGCAAATATGAATAACTTATGGATTAAAATAATTTAATGTGAACTAGAATATATCTTATGCAAAATTGTTTGCAATTTGACAATAACCTATTTAAAGAATGGGGAATATATTTATTATTATATTGCACTTTTAGGTTAAGTTTGATGCGTTTGTATTTAATTGCTGTGAAAAGTTAAGTGTCAAAAGGATCTTTAATAAGCTCCATTATTTTTGCCTTATTGTTTTTGATTTAAAAAAAGGGGTTTGGGGTTTTTCAGCTACAAAGGCTATTATCCCCTATTCATTACAAAGTTCTTTTCAATCCATAATTAAAAAAGAAAGAAAAATTGCCATCAAAAGATGTTCGAGAACTATTGCCGCTCTGATTCGGTCAAGACAAAAAAAAAAAAAAAAATGGCGCCCTCCTAGAAGGGCTTCCAAATTCCGCCTTATTGTTTTCTTTAACAGATTATACAATATTCCTTATCACGACATTGTAGCAATGAAAGATCTGGTTCTCCTGCAGACTACTATGTGTTGGAGAAGAACCATTGAAAGCAAAATTTGGACATCTTAATTTCTTTTTGCCTTGCTTTATATCATGTAAAGATTCAGTTACTCACTTGAAAGTGCAAATTCTAAATTGCAATAAAAGTGCTATCAGGGAGCGAATTGCAACGCAGTTCACTTCCACTTTCGAAAGAGCGTGAGATCAACAAAAGACATGAACGTGAAGGGAAAAAAAAGGTTTCATAAAATTCAGATTCCTTTCAGAATTGACACAAAAGTTGGTTTGGAACCTGCACGATAAAATAATCTGTAGCTCTAAAAACAAAAGAATGATGCAGTTCATTTATGCAGGAACTTTTGAAATTACATGCAACATAAAGTGACAGTGTTTCTCAACATTGATACAAAAATTTGATAAATTATTGCTATAACAGTTCGAGTTCCGAGTTGCACAAAAGTATCCACACGCATAAATACTGTCGCTTATCAATGTGAATAATATGAATACAATATATTTTATAAAAAGACAATTGTTATTTTTTAAATTGCACACATACACTTTGCTTCTTGATACAACAAGCGATTTGGCAAAATGCTTAATTCATTAATATAAGCTTTTATTTGGACACTTATTTTGACACAGAAAATAGTCTTTTGGAACAGAAATGTTTTTATCACTAAAAAATTAAAATGCTTTGAAATCACTTTCTTTGATAATGGCAACAAAAACATAAATGCAAACCACACAATGAACTTTCAACATAATATATAATGTATTATCTGAAAAAGTTTTTTTTAATTGTAACATTTTTTACAAACATTACTAGATCTTGGAAATTCACATACAGATTTGAGACAGAGATAGGATAATTGCAGAAATTCTTTTTCTGAGGGCTTAATTACAATTCAGAAAAGATAAATATATTTAAGTTAACTCAAAAATTGTTTTATACTTATTGTTAAGAACCATTAAAACTAAGAAAATCTCTAACAAAAGTGATGAAACCTTGTTAAGCATATTTTGAATTTCATAAAGGTAAAAAAACATAGTTCACACCCCCATGAGGGTAATACAATACAATTAAAAAATTTTCATGAATTTAAAACATTAAAATAAAAACAATTTAAATAAATTTTTAGTATATGAACTAAAATTACTAATCACAATTCGTGTAAACAAACCGCAACGTTAAATAGAAAAACGAAAATAAACACAAAGACAACACAAGCAAAATGAGAATTTTGGAAACAAATACTCAATTATAAAATACATATATAAAGAACAGAATCAAGACTCCAGGGAGATTTAAAAATAAATGGATTCTTTTGTGTGTGAAAAATGAATTAATTTTCTGAATTGATTCAACTAAGAATAGAAATGGTTTGATTGAAGTGAAAAGTGAAATAAAGCTCCAGTAGAAATAAATATCACGCCAAAAGCAGAATCACAATGAATGAAATAACTTTATGAAAAATAGAATCCTGCATTCTTAATCAAGATACATCATAATTCTTTTACGATTATACGGGAATTCATTTGCAATAAAGTTTGTTCAAATTGTAAATCACATTTCAGAAAAAAGTTACCAATTGTAAAAGAATAAAATACATTTTTTTAGTTAACAGCACCAATTAACATCACAATTAGAACAAAATGACTTCATTATTAATTCATTATTTTTATAAACACAGATCTCATTTTTAATTCTGTATACATTTTTAATAACTTTAAAATAAGCTAAATCCAATTTTAACTTTCTAAAAAAATTAAAACAATACTCACATATTATTTAGTTAACTAAACACACACAAACCACAAAAATGATTTTGATAATAAAACAAAGAATATATTTAAAGGAGCTTTTAAAGTCTTTAAGTATGGCATGACATAAAAACTTGATTATCACTGTCTAATATATATACACTCTTCCAAATTTTGGATTTTACAATATTTTACAGTCCGGAACAAATAAAAATATCGAAATATTTTACACGATTTATTAAACGTGCCTTAAAAAAATGTACATATTTTCAAAACAGTTGCAAATTTTCGTAACACATCAAGATGTTTATCACCATAAAATTAGGATACCATGAAATGCTACAAAACTACATCAAAATAATTGAAAACAGTTGTCTGTAAATGATTTTTCTGAGACAATTGATACATTTTAGACACAACAGATACGTTTTCAAAGATGTATCCACATACAGAAAAACATTATACCGGTTACATAAAAAAAAGCTTAGCATATCTCAAAATGCACACAAAAACAGATCAAGTTTTAAAAACAAGCATGTTAAGTTCCATCAATGTGGATTATGTAAAACATAAATAAACTGTTCAATAATAAAAATCTAGATGATAATGATAAAAAAAATGATTTTGAAAAATAAAGCATGACAATAATGTTATGCATGTTGAGAAACACTGTGAAAGATTGGTTTGTGTACCAATCTCGATTATTGTATTGACACTTAGGAATGTCATGCTTAAAATAGTAATCTTATATATGTGGATGTAACTAGTTTTAAAATGGGCACAACAGGATATATGGTTTTAAAATCAGTTCGTTTAACAAACATTGAGTAGACTCTGGTGACGACATTAATAGTTTGAAAAGATCACTTGATCTTTTCAATTTACAAAAAAAGACAAAAGAAATCATAAAATATGCATCTGAAAAATTGAGATTCAGACGGAGCATCGTCACGAAATTAGATGCAATTTGCGCACAGGTGCGCAAATGTAAAGAACATCGATGTGAAAATGTATTTTATAGATAAATTCTTGGTTGATATTTGAGAAGTGTCCATAAAATGTTTTGCGACGAACTCATTCTCTGAAAAAATTCAGTATATGAATTCTTATAACTGAAAATTACACTGGCTATTTAAACCATTTCATGTAGTTCCCCAAACTACAAAAAACAAAACTATATATACTACACTAGAAATCTACCAATAAAAATTGGAACTGCTTGGCCAGTCTAAAAAGGCGGATCTTGGCTCGCTGCCAGAAAAATTAAGAAACCAGACAAAAAAACAATGCAATCGAATGGGCAGATTAAAAATACGAACAATGAACAAACTCACTATCTTTCAACAGTTAATTATTTTTCCGTGAATGTCTCATGGTTCGTCTTTTTCACCTGGCCAAGCTTAAGATGTGTGTTTATTAAACATAATATGAATAATATGCGATTATGAAATTATATACAAATGAGAGATCTAAACATGAACCTTCTATAAACTATAACACCAATAATAAAAGTTGCATGCTATTGTGTTGAAATAAAACTAGACTTCCAACCCAAATTGTAGTCATGAGATGACGCGTATCAATGATATAGCACCAATCAAAGCACTCTAGTGAAAAGTGTGGTATTCATTGGTGCTCTTCACTATTGGATGAAGGAATATTAAAATGATAAATAAAACCGAGGTGAAGATTAAAACATTCTTAGCCATATATAGAATTGCAGCTTAATTCTTTTATATAACTTTTATTGCTTTAATACTTTCATTTTAGAAAGTTTTAGCTTTTGAGAGTCGTTGAATTATATTTCAACAGATTTTGATTTTTTAAACTCAAATATTAAGCTATTTGTAAAATAATAAGTATTGATTCAGTCGAATGTGCATATACATGACAGCACGGTTGATTATTGGACAAATGAATGAAATGTAACTTTTTGATTGGCTCAGCAACATTATTACATACAAAAATTTATGTCTGAAAATGAAAGATTCCATAAAATTAAATTCTGCATAAGCCAGATATTATATATATATAATAACTGGTTATAACTTATATATATATAAGTTTTTTTCCAAAATTATTTATCCCTTTTTATGAACGGGAAAGGAGAGAGTGCCCAGCTAAAAAAATCTGAAGGTATTTGGAACATGTTTCCTTCAGGTTTTCTGCAGAAAACAATTGCAGAATATGTTCCAAATACCTTCAGATTTTTCTACAGTCAAGGTTTAATTATTAGTTTCAATTAACGTTGAATAATTTAAATTGTCTTTTTCATTTGTCTGATGTAATGGGGAAAAAAAGAAAGAAAATGTTTCAGAAGAATCGTTTTATGCTTCAGTACAATACAAATATTTTTTCAAAATTCTAATTTTCTTTGTAATAAAGTTGCTTCGGATAAAATAAAATTACTTCCGATTGAATTTAATGGATAACATAATTTGGATTATTGAAAAAAAATATTGTTACTAGAGTATCAGCATTTTTCTAGTACAATTGTTAAGACTTAATGGTTTAGTGTTTGAAAGTGAAAAAAAGATGATGTATCATTAATGAAAAACTTTTTAACAGTCAATAAAAGATAATTGTAGCCACTTTCTAACAATTTTGTTTCAAACTGAGAAATCAAACATGTTGAATATGTTAATTCAGCAAAATATTTGTATATTCATAATTTTGTATAGAAGGAAATAAAATATTCCATAAATGCTAGAAACTGGCGCTGTTGATAGTGATATATTTTTTAATAGAAAAAAGCAAGCTCTTATAAAATGTTTAAGAACAGAATTCATCCGTTTAAGGAAGAAAGAGTTATTCTAACATGCTAGTTGTTACTAGTTAGAAGTTGAAACTAAAATACTGTTTATCAGATCTAATGTTTTTGTTTACACAATTTCAATTTGTTCAAAATGGTTAAAAAAATGACTGATTTTATCATGTTATTCAGATGAAAATTCATCATAATAAAGCATATTTTTTTATTGGGAATGGCAAAGATCTTTTTTTCAATTCTTTTAAAACTCAAGCGTAAATTAAAATATCCAGGGACAATTAAAAATCTTTTCTGAATACCAACTAACGATGAGATGGATGGTTGTTTTATTAAATGGATAAACATTTAGAATTCAATGGCTCATAATTTTCTTGTTCATATTTTATTGGATAAAACATAATCCAATAAAATTTCATAGTAGTAGTGTAAAACCTATAAATGACTGGAGTGAATGATCAAGTCGGATACAGTTCTGAACGTGGTAAGTATTATAATATCAAAAAGAGAAATTTCAAATTCGGTTTTTGCATCACCTTATGGTAGAAGCCTTATCTGACTGTATAAACTTCAAACCATTCACGTAAGAAAGTTCACCATGCATTTTTAATTCAACCAATCAATGCTCAATCTCAAAAACTATAACCGATTGGAGTGGGCCAGTCCAAAATAAGTTCTTTGACCACATCTGAGTTTCATAACTCACTTCTTATACTGAACGAACAAAACTCAAAGAAATATGCAGCTCTTCGTTTTGGTGGGTTAAAGCATATTTCAACTGCATTCTGTTTCAGCCCATGTCGTCACCAGAGACCCATATTTAATTTCAGTTGAAAGAACATCCGTACAATTCGGTCTATTGTCCGAACATTTAGAGGTGGCTTGCAGCATTGGCAGATACTTAAAAACGGAAAACGACAGAAGAAAGATGCCATGAGCTATTATATATAATTGTAATCAATTATACATAAAGTATAAATATATGCACGCATCATATGTGAGTATTTATAACGTAAGTCGTGTAATTTATATAGTAAACCTTTTTAAAATGGCAGCACAGTTACGCAAGGTATTTAACGTCCAATTATCGTTAATGAAGCATGTTCGTATAATGCTGCTGCTGCTGTTGTTGCTGCTGCTGCTGTTGTTGTTGTTGCTGTTGCAGGGTGTTGTCTGATTTGAGCGTGGGTGGGCTAGTGTGAGGATCCGTTTCTGAATCGGAGCTACAGCAGTTACTGCTGTTGCTGTTACTTCCCAGGCGCTGCTGTGGAGGTTGTTGTTGTTGTTGCTGCTGCTGCTGCTGCGGTTGTGGTTGCGGTTGCTGTGGAGGCGGAGGCATGCCTCCCATCATGTTGGAGCACTGTTGCTGCTGTTGTTGTTGCTGCATGTGGGCGTGGTGCTGCTCGGAAGAGGAAGAGGGCGGCATTCCAGATCCAGACGGATCGCTGGGATCCTTCATCCTTCGCTCTGCGGCAGCACGGCTCAGGAGGTACTGAGCAGCAAACTGGTGCCGTGGGTCGGTACGCATCGCTTCCATGTGGTGGAGAAGACCTGCGAACGAAGAAGACCGATTCACTGAATTGCAAGCTGAACAGCTATCAAATTGCATTCACATAGCACAAAAATTATCGATCCATGAGAGATCGATTCCATGAGAGAATTGAGCTACAGAAAACTACTAGTAACAGTGGGGGAAGGAAGCAGATAGAAAAATAATAGTTTATTTGTCATTGATCTTAAACTAATCGAGCACAAAAAAAATGTACAAGACGTGGCTTAAGTCAGTGAAGATTGTTCAGTTACCGTACAAAAGTTTTCCCCTTGAAAGAGAAAAACTCAAGAATTACTTAAAAAGAAATAAGCAAAAGAATATAACGGAAATTAACAAAAGAAAATAAAATGAAGAAAACTAAACTGGATATAGTTCAAACACTATTGGGGAAAAACACACAAGTTATTACTATTTAAAACGTTTCGAAAGAAAAAATGAATGCACAAAAATAAAGAAAAGAACGAAAAGGTAAAAATATATATATTAGTTAAAAAAGAAGAAAAAAGAAAAAAATAGTAGAAATGAATAAGTAGAATTGAAAAAAAGAAGATAAAATTACATAACGAAACAATTATATAACAGATATATAAATTTTCTAGACAAATGGATTAAAAGTTGCCTATAATGCTATTTCTATTTGCAAAAATTCATTGTTTAGGCATCCTATACGTCAGTGGCGTAGCGAAGGTAAGCGGCGCCCCGTGTATAAAAAAATTTTTATCGCCCTCAATCAGTGGCAAAGCAAATGTAAATAGCGCTCGGGAATGGTGTTATTCTTTCGTCCCTGCATCATATTTGGCTTTAAAAAGTGGCAAAAACGCGTTGATGGTTTGCCGTCGTGGCGCTCTCCAAGACGGACGGCAGGGGCATCTGCACCCCCTAACTGCCCAGTCACTATGCCACTGCTACACACATAAGACGCTCTGAAGAAGTCTGATTCGTGCGAATTGGGTTCGTCTTGCACTAAGTCGCTTCTTTCTTTTTTCAGCTTCTTTTTTTTCACACTGAAAGCTTTCGAGTTAGTGACTTATATCAGATAAGCTCTGACTTTCTCGCTAGAAAAGCTGTGTCGGACCAAATTGAAAAACATTCGATAGACGACATTAGGTTAAGAATTAGAATGAACAGTCCTTATTTAAACTAAACTCATACAAAACGATAATAGACCCCCTAGGAGAATCTGATAACATTATACAACAACAACAAAGTACTATTTTGAAAAATGTTCTGTTCTTTAACTAAAAGGAAAAAAATTTCCTATTACTCATTCGTTAGAACGTCCGTAAATGAATGCATACAATTTTTTTCGGCATTTTTATTTCTTCTGGTGACTTTAGCCGAGAGCGATAAAAATGTATTGGATTTCTGACGAGCAGAAACGAAAAGCAGGCGAAGTTTTCGGTGAGCAAGAAAAGTTTTCGGTCTCATGTTGGGCAAATGCTCAAAAGTCAGACCACTCATGGGGCTTTGAATTCAGGAAAGTCAGTAACAACAAAACAAACTTTGTACGAAAAACATACATTTTTCCATATAAGTCAAACTTTCGCTGAGTCTGCTATCGCTAGTGAAATGTTTATACAAACATTAATTTTCAAGGATATTAATAAAAAAGAGGTATGACTGAAACATTTCTGTCAGTCTTGAGGTAACAATATGATGCCTTCTGATATCATGAATTGAAATATCACATTCAGATAAGGACGTTATACATAAGTTATTCGACTTCCAAATTTCCATACACAGTCAGCTACAACAAGACATTTTAATAGAATACGAAAAACGATTAAAATTCTCATCGCAAGACTCTTTCAATAATATGGTTTTCTCCTAGCACGACTTAACAAACGTGGACATTCTTCATATAGCACGTATTTTCCCGTCATATTATTTTGATTTTATGAAGCGTGTGCTTTAGCACAGTTTCGACGTAACAAGGAGGAATTAACCGTGTTAAAGGAAAGCTGAATGTAATATGAATATTTCTGATAATTAATTTAACAGAGTTTTGGACTGGAGGGGAAAAAATCAATGTTTCGAAAGGTATGCATACAATTCATTATGATTTCAAAGAAAAATCTACATTTTCAATTTCGCCATAAATAAAAACGAGTTCCATTAATTCCTTATTTAAATACATAGCGAATGCGCGATAGTTTTAATGCATAAAATAACTTACAATCTTTGAAGATCAACACAAGAATTTAGTTTATAACTGGATGGAACCGGATTTTACATCTTGCTCAAATTAAATAACATGAAAATCTGAATATAGATGATGACCATTTAGCATTTTGGAAAGATGATTTTTATTTAGTTTTCACCAGTCTATTCACCTTGAATTTATTTTCAACGTAATCTGTATGTAAAGTAACTCACTAACTTTCGAATTGTTTCTAATTTAAACCAACTCTCTACTCTGACATAACTCACTTTTAACCTAAACTGAATTTTCCAAGTGCTTAGTTTTTCGATAATTTATGAGCAAATGCTTCACATTGTCTTTAAATCGATTACGAAAGATATTAAGTAGCATTCAATATCTGCACGTAACTAATGCATCAAAGCAGACTCAAAGAGCTTGTTTAGCCAACAGAGGGCGCTGCCTGCGCAAGAAGAACAAAGGCGGAGAAAGAGACAAAGAATTGAGAATGCCAGAGAGAAAATGGCTGAGGGAGAAATTTTGATAAATATTTGTTACGCAATTTTGGGTAATAATGTAAATTGAATATGAATATGCCTAGAAGGATGAAAAAATTTTCCAAAATGTTTATAACAGCCTTGCAATGTATATATATTGAAACGCAATGATACTTAAATCTTAATTACTAATTTCAATGTATAGGGTGATTTTAAAATATCGCATCCCCTTAAAATTATGTCATTCTTCTAAAAGAGCACGGGAAAGAGTACAAGATATTAAAAATATTTGAGAAAAGAGATTTTTGTCATCCAGATTTGCTGTGTATGTGTGATTCTAAGTATTAATCAACTGTAAAGTCAGAGAGAAAAATAACAGGAAAATCCTACAATTCATTTAACTATTGTAGAATTCTGCAACACTAAAATGAATTTTTTTAAAAAGTGTTCATCTTCAACCGAACAACGATTGTTACAGTAAATATAAAATACATCCACTTAACTATAGCAATGCGTCTTATTCAACTTGAAATGGATTGTGGGAAAAACCCCTTAACAGTGATGCCGAGCTCACTCGTGCATTGAATTATGACATTTTTACACTTACAATCAAGTCATTCATAGACATTTATCACTCGATACAAAAATGGACGGTAATCCATTGACATCTCAAGTGCTCTATGGGCTCTTAGTTGAGTCAATACGGCAACACATTCCCAAAACAGAAGGGTGATCTAATTAGACGGTGCAATTAATTTGCAGGAAATACAACCCTGTTATATTATTTTTAATACACACGGGAAAAATCTTTTAAAGGGAATGGTTTTGGTCTGGGGGAATAAAACAGACTGGGACATGAATTTAAAATTATGCGGAATTGTTGAAAAGGGAGACAGGACGGTGATATTGTGGGGAAATAAAAATACTTCTAGAGTTGAAACCTGAAAACCATTATAACAGCATGGTTAAATCTACGTACTCGTGCAGCAGAAAACACAATGTTCATTATAGCATACATAAACTCTCCCTGGGATCTTTTCTTTTGATATGGCAACGATTTATCTTCTGATATGACAACGATTTATCTTTTGATATGACAACGATTTATCTTTTGATATGACAACGATTTATTTTTTGATATGACAACGATTTATCTTTTGATATGACAACGATCCCAAACATGCATTTTCAAGCTACTGCATTAATACAAAAGACCACAATGACTACGACCATAAGTTATTGAACTTGAGTCAAATAGAATATCATCGTGGTGAAATCAGTTGTCATATCACAAATTAAACACTACAGTGGTGTAGCGAGGAAACGTAGCCCCGGGACATTATACGACTTTTTAAGCTCTTCCCCCCGCATTAGCAGTGACTTAGTTTATGCAGGCAGCAGCCTGCCATGGTATTTTTCGCCCTTTCATAGTATTTTCCTTTAAAAAGTGATATAAATGCATTAACCTTTTGTCAGCATGGCCAGTGTCGTAGGCAGAGTAAGTGGAAATCCGGAAAGTATGATTTTTTAAAATCCCAGTCGTCATCAGTGGCTTAACAAGCCTAAATGGTGCCAGGAGTATGGTATTATTTTTACGCCCACTTATCATATTTTACTTTAAAAATGGCATAAATGTAGTAATGTTTTGACTCCATGGCGCTCGGTTAGCTACGCCATTGATACACTACAGGAAGTTTCCAGTTGTGTAGTGAATTTGAAGGGAAAGAAGCAGAGAAGGTTTCCAGTTTCTTTTGTGTGTGTGCGCGTACTGTATATGACAGGGGTGGGGAAACTTTTTGCACTGAGAGGCCTCATTAAATTTCGGCAACTGGGCATAAGGCTGCACGAGCAGGATCTTAAAGGTTATTGTTCTGTAATTATTATTATATTACAGACAAGTTTATTATTTCATTGCAAATTGTAAATAACTGGTGCGGCCGCATAAGAAACTCAAAATGACCGCATGCGGCCTTAAGGCCACAGGTTCCCCACCCCTGGTATATGACATGTCGGGTTTTCGAAAGCCGGATTTCCTTTGAATGAACTTAAACATATTCATGGAAAAGCCTGACTTTCCTCATAGCTTGCATGCTAATGGATGGATAGAAGTTGCACTCACCGGCTTCTTGAGTGAAAACTGTCTGACAGACTGTGCAAGGCCACATCCTGAGGGGCGGCCCCTGCAAGCCCGCAGCTACGGTTGCAGCGGGATCCTGGTGGGATGCGATGTGCTTCCTCAAAGATCCCTCATTCACGTAGGTTTTGCCACACAGAGGACACTGGTGACTGCCGGTGCGGCGTTTACCTGCACAACAAAACCACGATTGAAAAATCAAACACTAAAATTTCGCAAAAGTATTATCAATGAACGTAAAATTTAAAAAAATATATTTTTCTGTGGCAGCATAATTTATTTTAATATTAAAATATCAATACATCACATATATATATCCAATTCTGGGTTGCCTTTTTCATAGTAGTAATAGTATATAATCAAACTATCTTTTGTATTTCAGTTGTATGATTATTGAGAAGATAACTTTATTTCAATTTTTAGGTTAATATATGTATACAGGGTGTCCCAAAACGACAGCATAAACTCTGCACAGCTAGATTCCTCGTTGGGAGTACATAAAAACTGCCCAAAGAAGCGTTCCTGTACGATCCATAGTTTACGAGAAAAATACGAAAAACAAAGTATGACGTCACTGCCGGTGCAAGAAAAAACACTTTATTGAACATATCAACAACAGTATATGCACAATTTAAAGCAGATGTTCAAAGTGACCGCCGTGCATGTCGAGGCAGGCTTGAGCACGCCGTGGAATGGCTGTCATCACGCGTTGCAGCATCGCGGGGTCCGCCGAAGTACAAGCAGCATGCAGAAGAGCAACTAAGTCCATTTGTGTTGTCACCACGTCTCGATACACCAGTTTGTGCATATACTGTTGTTGATATGTTCAATAAAGTGTTTTTTCTTGCACCGGCAGTGACGTCATACTTTGTTTTTCGTATTTTTCTCGTAAACTATGGATCGTACAGGAACGCTTCTTTGGGCAGTTTTTATGTACTCCCAACGAGGAATCTAGCTGTGCAGAGTTTATGCTGTCGTTTTGGGACACCCTGTATATTGAAAATATAACACATGTTTTCATTATTTGAAATATATATAAACGCTTGTATTTAACTTGACCTATTGCTTGTTTGTAGAGATGGAATTTTGTAAGCGATTTTTCAGCCTGATGTGCTGAAGCTTATATATATATATATATATATATATATATATATATATATCGCTTACAAAATTCCATTTCTACAAACAAGCAATAGGTCAAGTTAAATACAAGCGTGTAAAAAAGAATTCAGCAGGTCAGAAAAAAAAGACTGCTATTATTATCCATCACAGCAAAATTCAGTTAAAAGGAAGAGAAATCAATAGGTTTATAGAAATTTCATTTAAGAGCTGTATTTTCTTACATACATGTTTAAATCCCCCTTTTTTCATTGAATCAAAAGCTTTTTAAAACTTTTTATAAAGCTAATCAAATTATATGAAACTAAATAAACACTGATAATATTAAATTACACAAATAAGAGCCAGTACTTTTTTTCCATTTGTTGCCTATTTTTTGCTTAGCTTTGTTAAATAAGCTTCTTCAACTAGTTTTGCAAACCATATAATTTCCAATGGAGTCAATTCAAATGCATAGCCGATCTTGCAATAGGAAAAACAAAGAACGTAGAGTAATATGAACCGTTTCGTATTAATTATTTAAATCAACTAAAAACCTTTAAAAGGAAGATATTTTTAGTTACGGTAATAAAAATTTAAATAATATTTAGCCAAATAATTTTTTTATAAACCATACTTTTATTAGTATTTTTATTATAATTTAATTAAAATTAATAAGTTAACTAATTATTTACTTCTGAAAGCATTAGAACATCGTATCATCTAAAATACATCACTGTACAAAATTTCAAAACTCCAGCACATTAGGGAGTGGGTGAAAAGTTGATTATAAAATTTTACCTTTACAAATAAGGAAGAAGTTAAGTAAAAATAGGCGCGCAAAAAGAGAATTTCATTTTATTTTTCAAAAGTAATTCTTTCCAGTTTCAGAACAGCAACGATTTTTAAAATTTTTGAATAAAATGTATGAATTAAGAACAAAAACTTCTTCCTTGTGATTGAATTATACATTTGTTATAAATAGTTTAATATTTTCTTAAATTACCATAATTCAACAGCTATTGTTCATCTATATGACTACTTACGAATATTATTGCTCGTTAATTCTTTTACAAAAGACGTCCTTATTTCCAATTATTCTATCTTCTCTTTAAGAGAATACTAGAATTTATTCTATTCTACTTTTCAACATTCTTTACACAATAATACTCGAGACAGATGTGAATCGTTTAGTCTCGCATGATTTGATGCAATTATCTAAGATTGAATTGGCCAAGTTCATACATTATTCATGTGAAAGCGCTTTGAATTTCATACGAAAACCAAAGAAACTCGTGTTAACGGCTAAATTGTACAAATTTCGAAATAAGATGAGGAAATCTAAAGACCATATACATTCTGAGCAAATTACATCAAATGTACTTTGCGAATTTACAGTTTTTCTAACTCTTATTCTCAGTGTTTCCAGTTCAACGCACATTTGACGAAAAAAATTCTGTTACATCTAGAGTATTTTGACACGCAAGATATGTATGAATGCAGTTGATGATTTGCTTGAATTTAAGACGGTAGGCTGTGATCAATTTTATTTTACATAAAATACTTGACTAAGATATTCGTTGTCAGTGTTAATGTACTTTTCCTCAACCTGAGGGTTAATAAAATAAATAAAAAAAATTTAAGGTATAAGCTTTTATTCAAAATGCACTTTAAATGAGAAAATACGTCTACACGTTATAATTTCGTCAAAATGAACTCAAAAGTAAAAGATAATTTTTTTGATTACAATAAAATGCATGGTTCGAATAAAAGCGTGGGCGCCTTACCTTCTAGGAATATTCCATTTGTTTAAGGAAATATACAGTAAATATAAGGTGCTATATAAGGCGCCCACGCTTTTATTCGAACCATGCATTTTATTGTAAATAATTATTTTTTACTTTTGAGTTCATTTTGAAGAAATTATAATGTGTAAACGTATTTTCTCAGCTAAATTGCATTTTGAATAAAAGCTTATTCCTTATTTTTTTATTTATTTTATTTTCTACTTTTTAGTGACGGCTGACACGAATAAACACATGTTATGTATAGTTAACCAAATTCAATAACCGAATTTTCCGGTTGAGTCAAATTCATTATTTCTTCCTTGCTTTTCCTAGCCGCCGCTCACGTTGGGTAGCCGTTTCAATACGCGCCATCTATATATATATATATTTCTCTTACGTAGCGCGATTGCGATTACATTATCTCGAATTTGAAAAAAGTGCGACACAGACCGAGAGACGAAACAAGACTCACTTCCTCGATCTGACCTTTGACCCTCAAGCCCCCTTCTATTGTGTGTCGTCTAGTGGTGTTATTACAGCTCTACGTAACGTGAGGTTACCACCTTCCAAACTTCATCGCCCAAATATAGGGCTAAAATTTTAATATAATTTTGTTAGATTTAAAATAGGTATAGATTGCGAATTTTTTTGCATAAGATTGTATTGTCTCCAGAAACCCACCACTGTGCTAAATTTCAAAGCTGTAGTTCGATTGGAAGTGGGTAAGAAATCGAT
>BGPR01000069.1:968013-984360 GCA_013235015.1 Araneus ventricosus
GACATGGTAATGCATTACTATTAAATTATTCCAGATGGATTTTAAATTAGATCAAGTAATGCAAAAGGAAACATTATCCGAAAAAATCCAGTTACGAAGTAAAAACCACAAACTGACACACACTTTTCAGTGAAAAGAAATGGTAAAATAGAATATTCCAAGTAATTTGCTGACTTGCAATCTGGCAATTCAGGAAATTAGAGAAAAGGAGGAGCCTCAATGAGAATAAGAGCTTTATTGGTTAATAAATGACGATGGGTTTAAAGGTGGAGTAATACGAAGATTCTCGAAAGTACCGTGTGCAAAAATTGGTTTGAAGAAAAGAATCGAGGTCAGCATGTTTCTTAAAGATTAAAGGTTCATCAAAAATGACATTCTAAATAAAATCCTGCTGCCTGACTTTCAAAACACGTTTCTTGGATGACACGACATGAATTAAAGATGATAATTAAGACTTTAATACCTGACCTTAAAAGTTAAAATCTACAATGCATCATCCATCTGGAAGTAATGTGTGCCTTCCTTTGTCAGATGTGTATTAATTTAGCTACTGTTTAATGCATTTTCTATGAAAGTCCTATTTGTAAAATGAGGTCACTTAGACAGATGTCACATATAAACTGTGGAAAAAGAAAAGCCAATAAGAATATGTTGTAGAATTCTAACGATGGCTTCTTTGGAGGTATTCTGCTTCAAAAAAAGAATAAAGCGCTGGCGACGGTAAGTACACGATTGAGAATGATAAAAATACATTATTCTAATCAGTGATGAATTGCTATATAAGTCATGTGGGAACTGAAAAGTTATTAACAACGACATCACGACATGCATGACAATTCGATCACGTCGCCATTTTGCGAAACTTCACCTCTAACCATTAAATGCCTCAAAGAAGAATGCAATTAGATAACGATCCTTTCAAAATATACGTTTTCAAATTTTGCAATAAACCGAACTTCATTTGAAAACAAAAGATATTACATCGAAGTCGATACTTAAAACGAAGAATATAATTCACTTAAAGAAGATCTTCTTCACAAATGGTAAAATTTATCTGCGGATAAAGATTCGCTGTCCTGTTTCTTAAAGATAGATTGATTTATTTACGAGCATTGTGAATTCGATTTCAATAAATCAATACCGATTCAGAAACTATAACCTGAGAACCATCGTTTCGGTGTTCGGAGAATTATCCGATCGATCTTTTATTTCAGAGTCGTTAAAAATTGAGGTCTCTTGAATTTCTAAAACAGGACATTTGACTGTAATTTCCCAGGACATTTAAGTTTTGACATAATAAATCAGTTCTTTTGAAAAAGAACTGTTGCGATTAGTCATTGATTTCGTTAGAAGCATTTTCAAGAATGGACAATGACGCATCTCTCAAGAAAAAATATGGAAATAATTACATTTTTGAATAATCTCTATAGGTAAGTTTCGTAGTTCTGCTTCGTCAGTATACACTACAAATGGAATGATACTTACTGCGTAAGTAACAGAAGTAAGAACCTAAATGTTTGATTTTCTCTAAAATCGAATAAGAATAAAAAAAATTTATAAGAAAAAAAACCCACGAGAACAATGCATGGATTTTCTTCCGCAATTTCTTTTGAACAATGATAAGGCATACGACTGCTTTTTGGACTCCTATGCTAGGTATACGCACATTGTAATAAATTCTAATGCATGCATATGATTTTTGAATATAATTTGCGATTTTTAGCAAATGAAATAATTATAATAGCATTTAATAACTACTGCGTATTTACATATTTCGCTTAACTTTACTACTACGTTTACCAATCGTATTTCATAATGTAAATCGGCAATTTTGTAATGGAATTTATAACAACAACTATATGGAACTGACTCGACAGATAACAATAATAGATTTCTTTCCCGCTTAAACGCATGAAGACCGTCCGGTCGGTACAAGCAATCCTAAGTTCGACAGCAAAATCTTTAAGATCGGACGGGATTGGCAACTTGTAACATCCCAACCAGGATCGAGTGGATTACAAAGATAAATTATTCCTGTTTACACAGAATAATGCAATCAAATTTCAGACAAAGCCAGGGCTTCTTAAACTAAGACTCACGGACCCAAGTGATGTCGCACAGAACAATATTGGGATCGAGAAAACTCAAGCGACGCATTCCTTTCAGATATTTCAACACTGCAAACACTGCTCATAAAATTAGCCTGACTTAAAAAAATATTTAATTTAATTTCGATAAATAACTATTCTTCAAGAACTTAGCTTCGAACTTTTAATTCGCATTAAAAAATTCTAATAAATGAATGAATAGATTTCTTGTTTACTTTTAATCTTTAACTTTGGGGTTGTGAAAATTGCTTTCAAATGTAAATGAGTAGTCAGAGAAAAACAAAAGTTACCAAGCGCTTTAAAAATGCGTAATTTTTTCAAAATTCCTTTTTTCCAAATTAATATAATTTATGCATTTTTATTTTCATATGATTCGCTACTTTCACAGAATCCAACGCGCTATTTTAAAATTTGGGCCACATAGGAGTCCATTTCCTCTTAGTCGCCAAAAACAGTCAAAAGAAAACTACAATCATACATATTTAATTTGATAATAATTATTTTGAGTGTTTAGTCAACTTTAATCCTGAATGACCCAGAAAAATCGAAGAAGTTATGCATATCACTGGTTAGAACTTAAAAATTTATGTGATAAATTTAACATTAAAGCTATATGCAATAGTTGAATATTCATTTCTAACCCATTTATATCTAGTTTTAAATCCTTTTTGTGAAAGATGTTCAATTAATTAAAAGGAATTTCTTTTCATTTCTGAATTTCATAGCTCTGTCGTCATACGTTATCAAATAGACATCATGGTATCTTCACTTTTTTTCTCTTTTTCAGCACTGACTTTGGCTGGAAAAGGATGGCATAGCTGTTGTGGCTGACTGCGGTTTAAATCTTTACTTTAAAATGAAATTAAACTACTGACACTTTTAGAGAAAGGGCAGACAAAAGTTGATCGGAAATTTGGAGTCCTCCTTTCATAGAGAGTTAGGAAACTTTCACAGCAACTGTTTCTGAAGTGTCCTACTTGAGGCAAAACTGTACCAGGACCCGGGTGGGTGATCGCTCGAAATCCATTTTATGGTCGGATAAATCCAGCCAGACTTTGTTTATACTCTGGTGATTCCAGACGCTGAGTTCACAGACGGTCAAATCATGTCTGTCATCTTGATGAAGCTCGCTATAACGGAAGGTGTCTGCAGAGATGTTCCCGAAAACTCATAGTCACGAAGACATTAGTCTTCTCCCGAGAAAACTTCCCAAAGACCAACACAATGAGGTTTTAAGCAACCGTGATTTTTTCTTTTGGGAAACATCACAAGAATTGGCAGTGGCCAAGAATTCGTGTTTGGAAAACAACCCGGAACCTAATATTCTATTTGACAACTTTCTTTAGTCAAATAGAGTCGTTCAGTAGAAAAGTTAGGGAGAAATCTTGAGCGAACTGCTAAGATATACACCTTCAATTGACTGATTCCATCCAAGACAAATTCCAATGAAAAGTTGGTTTAACAAACTAATGAAATGGGTTTCAATGGCGTCTCGATAAAAATGTAACTGCGCATGCCATCTAACATCAAACTGCATGTCGTCCAACGGCATGCTGTGACGTCACGTCTTTTTTGATCGCACCAAATGTCATTGATGTAGCGAGAGTATGTTGCGCCCGGGGAGTAGCATTTTTTTCGCCCCTTCATCGTATTTGACTTTAAAAAGTGACATAAACGCATTAACGTTTTGTCCCCATAGACAGTGGCGGAGTGAAGTTAGTGGCACCTGGGGAATAATAGGATTTTTTCACCCCAGTCGCCATCAGTGGTTTAGCAAGCATGAATAGCGCTTGGGGCATGGTATTATTTTTGTGCCTCTTCATCATACTTTGCTTTGAAACATGGCATAAACGCAGTAATGTTTTGATTTCATGGCGACCCCTGCGCCCGGGGCATCTACACCCCTCCCCGTTCCCCGGCCGCTACGCTACTGCCAGATGTACAATGAATTCCAAAATTATATTAGCACAGCGCATTTGACGAGCTCGTCGTATCAAACAACACTAACAGCCCCGAATCATGGAGCTGCAACTTTATGAAACAATGTAACTAAAGGAAACATTCACCCTTTCACTGCACTCATATGATAAGTCCTCTTGTATATATTTTATATTACACTCGGATTGTAACCCTCTATGTACTTTTCATTATAATCTTCTTTGTTCATGTATAATTATGTTCCCTTTTATGTGTTTTATATCTCAAGATGTAATTCTTTTGCGTCTGCTTTTCAATCAAGTTTCACACATACTCATACAACCGACAGGGAGACGCTGAGGCTCCGAGTTCGGAGGTGTGATGTTATGTATCATGTGAGTTCATCAGCCTCTAATAAAAACCCCTTGAGGCGTAACTATTAATGAAATAATATCCATAGGTTTTATTTAAAATGGAGTTAATACGTGCTTACACGATACAGACAAATATGATAGGGATTTAATTTTGGGATCAATTTCGAATTTTTCAGGAGGAGAAATTACGTGACGCTAAAGTATAGTATACAACAACGTGAAATCAGATGTGAGATGACATATGCAGTACGTATGTCATGTGACTATGACACCACGTGAATGGACTCCATTTCTATAAAGTTTGTACAATTTAATATCAGGATTTCATTCTGGTTTGAGCTGATAAGATTCAATGAAAGATAAAACATAGTTAAGCACCGACACAGATTTTATTGCTAGCAATCTCATGGGTGTGCTCAAGAAATAATTGCTTTGCAAGTTTTTAAAAGATGAAGGTCCCCGAAGTCAATTTAAAGTGATTTTGCTGTAAAAAATAAAATGGTTTTACAAGCGATTTTCTAGTAAATAATAAAATAGCTACTTCTGAATTTTGAGCAAATATTAACAATTCATAGTAAATTACAAATTAACTGTAATGAATATATGACATTATAATGTATCAATAATAATTTGCTTTCAATTCAGATACAGAACAATCTTAAAAAGTTCACACACTAGTATTTTTTATTAGAGCATAGTTAAATGCGGATTTTTTTAAAATATGCGCTTATTAAAATTTTTTCTTGCATTCAAAAGTTTTTCAATCTCTACAACAGTGTTAAAAAATCTAGCCCTATTTAAAAATTCGCCGTCTTTCAAATGAAATATTTTTAAATTAGTTAAATTCCCTTCGCCATAATTTTATTAATCAGAATATATTGATATGTATTTCTGAAGATATTTACCACAAAGCACTGATTCAATGAATTGCTTGAATAGAACATAAAACAAAAGCATCGAAAACCTTTAAAATAATATTGGAAATATTATAAATTAGAATTATAAAATGAAAACGTAATCATATTGTATATACCTTTATCTTCATATCTGAAAATAAACACCTAAATGATTGATTTTATTTATAGGAAAAATAGTAAGTGCAATTTTAAAACTGATAAAAACTGATAATTTCAGCAAATATTACAGCATTTTCTGAGAAAAGTTCAAATTTCTAAAATTTAAATAAAATTGTACTTCCAAATTAGACGATTTGAGCAAGCACGTGAGAAAATGTTTCTCTAAAATTTAAATAAAATTCCACTTCCAAACCAGACGATCTAATAAGCATGCGAAGCAAAAAAATGCCTCTATATTGCACTTAATACTTTTGTTTAGTCACCAAATTTAACTGGTTTAGCTGAGAAACTACGCGTTCGATATTCATGTTAAACTTATGGAAAAAATAGCCCCAAACATGAAAAACTACTCTAACATTTCGCGAATTTCCATCAGACACTTTACAACTATTTGCATAATTCGGTTACTTCACACAGCAAAAAATATCAAAAATCGATATTCCCATAAATATCGCCGAACTAAAAAGTAATGACAGTATAAGTGCTTGCATTAAACTCATAGTCAGGCTAAACCGAAGCATCATCCATTACATATCATTCGATTCGCCTAAACTGAACACGCGAAGTTCCATTTCGTTCGGTATACAAGTTTTACCACCTGCGGGCAAGACCGAAACATATTGGTTATGAACTGTTTCGGAAGTCAACCATGCGTGAGTGGGGGTACTCAGACTACCTGTTGCAGTCATCAGAGGAACTTTATAACAATAACTATTCTAAATTACTCGGTTTTTGGACGCATCCAAGAAACGCCAGAGAAATAAATAATGACAGAGCAGGAGATACAGACAGAGATAGGTTAGGAGCAGACTTACTTGTAGTCATGCCAATGTTGTTCCCAGTCTTGTGCATGATCTGCATATGTTCCATCAGCAGATCGGAACTTACGAAGCTCTTATGGCACATCGGGCATACTTGAGCGAAAGGATTCGATATCAGGGCCACGTGCTGCTGTAAAGAAACAATGGATCATTTGTGTTCCACCAACCATAGAGTCAAATATTACTACATGCAAATGAGATCCCCCCTCCACCGATTCAATTTTGTGGAGAATTTTCACTGGAGGCGTACAGGAAATTATTAAATTGGTGATGTAACTGAATTCGAATGCAAAATTTAACCGTAGAACATATTATAAAAAATATCATAAATATACATCGATTTAAATAAAAAGTGCAGCATAATATTCAGCCAAATGTGAGGAAGGTAGCACTACTGGAAGGATATTTGGAATGTACTACGATTTCTGATTTAAACAAAGAAAGTGATTCGTTTGATACGTTTTCTGACACTAATCTATATGTATTGAAATGCAAAATTTATTTAAAGTAGGAATCTTCTTAAATTTGAATTTATTTTGAATACTATGTGTCGCATTACCGATATCAAATATAAGGAAGTCAATACCGAAGGAATACGGCTTTTGATTTAAACAAAGAAAATGATTCTTTAGACATATTGTTTGACATTAGTCTTATATGAATTTGCATGAATTTAGAAATAATGAGAATAGCATAATATTATTCAAATATTAGAATAATGGCACTGGAAAAATATTTGAAACATATTTCGACTTCCTATCTACGTAGAGACTTTTCATTTCTTGAATATGTTGAACGCTAGTCTAATACAACAATGGAAATGCAAAATGTGAAAAAGAGCATATTTGTAAAATAGGAAGGTTCTAAAATTTGCAGTCATTTAAAACGATGAGGGCGCTAAAATGATATTCAAGCGTACGAAAAAACATTTGAAATAAGTTTTGAATTTTTGATATGTTTCTTTTGAGATATAAGATATAAAAATAAAAAGCAAAATAACTTTAAACAGTTTCCTCTCACGAAAAAATTTATAATTCTGAATAAAATCTATGTTTCAAATTATTGCAATGCATTTTTCTTCGGTTTTTTACCCAGATAATTTAAGTATCGTTTTCAATTTCTCCTTGTTAGCAATTTTTCTGCAATTTCTTAAAATTTGTTTAACTTCACCAGCATTTTTGAACTGCACAAAATACAGACAAGTTTTTTTATTGTGTTTCAATAAATTCCAACACGTTTAGGAAAGTTAAACATTATTTTAGAGCTTAGTTAATTAAGAATACAATACAAGAAAACAAAGTTAATTTTTAAACCAGCAAAATTTTGACAAACGAATTTATATACAAAGCAAGTACAAAATATTTGTCTTTTTATGTTCAAGCAACTCACAAGTGTTCAAGCAGTTTGAAAAGAATAATATTGGTAAATTTTTAAGCTTATTTGTCGTTAAATGTTTCGTTATTCAAAATATTTATGTCACAATATAATGCTGGTATTGAAGCAAAGAAAATATAATCGAAGCAGCCAAAATTTAGAGAATTACTGATTTATGAGAATGAAAAGATCTGATTTATTAATTATTATATTAATTTCGCAGTTCGAAGCTACCCTAAGTATTAGAAGTGACAGATGTCTTGTCTCCAATCAAAATAGACATTTAGTAAAAAAAAAAATCAGCAAGAAACAGATAAGCTTATACAAAACAAGAAAAATGTATAGATTTGAGAAGAAAGCTCTGAAAAAACGTTCATCTGCTATTAAAGCACAGATTACTTTCTATAAAATATTTGCTGCTGAAAGTTGATAAAAAGACATTCAAAAATTTTCAACTTTTTTTCCCAGGATTATAATAAGTATTAATTTAAGATATGATGATTATTTAATATCTAATAATAATCTAATCTCTAATATTAGTAATGTAGATGTTTAATTAAAGCATTCTCATTTTAATGCAGCAGTCGAAAACGTGTTTATTTAATACACGAGAGAAAATGATTATATGCAATATAATAAAAAATGTAAATAATTAAAACATCAAATAAGTGATCATTAAAAAAAGAAAGCTTTTAATAAATTTGAGTTACAAAATTTAAATTCAAAAAATAACTCACGCAGTTCCACAGATGAAATTTCACAAAACTTTTCCCCTACCTATGAACTATTTTAAATTTAAATAAATGTGCTATATGTTTTGTTCACATGACACATTTATGTGAAACTATTATAATGAAAATGGTGGATCACTTTTTTGCATTTACATTTGCCAAGAAAATTGATAGATTTAATAATAGATTCATAATGAATCCATGAATAATAAAAAAATCACGCTTATACGAAGTTCCATAAACAGTTTTTTAAAAAAAGTTCCTTTATGATTCTTTACTGCTTTTTAAATCCAAGACAGGAACGAAATCTTTCCCGAATAAAAATGTATGAGGTTTACATCATACAAACAAAAGCAAAATTATAAAATAAGAAATTTATAATTAACAACTGTTAACAAGTTATAATTTTTTTAACTATCAGTATCATAACTTTGCAGACCATTCTATTAAAATAACAAATTTTTAGTACAGTAAATAAGTACAAAAACTTTAGATCAAATAGCCAACTTTCGGGTGAAATTTGTTGCTTGCAAATATAAAAAAAATATTTTAAGAAAAAAGAGTCATTTTAATCGTTTTTGCCTTTCTCTTCAACACAATGGAAGTCGTACAAACATCAAGAATTATTTTGGGTAGGAAGTAATGAAGTATATTTATTTTACTTCCAGACTAATCTTTGGCGGCAAGAGTTTCAAAAATACCTTTTTTTTCATAAAATTATAATTATTTCGAATGATAATAAGATTAATCTACGTAGCGGTGGCGTTTCAATTTCAGAATCCTTTTACTCTAAATATCCATCATATACGAGAAAATAAAGCATATGTTAATATTCTTGTAACAAGAATTACTTCTTTAAATCTGTAAAAAAGATTTCCAATCAAAACTAGCAATTAATAACATAGATACATCATGCTATTTCAAATATTTGATGAATCTAAAAATTCATAAAATTCGAGATTAGATAATGGAGAATCTTCACCCCCCTCACAAGTTTCATTTAGGGAATTAAGAAGAAATTACTTCCCACTTTCAATATTCTGATTACAAATTATGAGCAGGAATGTGATAGCATTTTGTTCTTCTGTTTGTTTAGAGTAATAAGGCCTGAGTTAATCTATTTTGGTTATCAACAGTACCAATATTTGTCAAAAATTTGATTTTGGAGGTGGAAAGCAAAGAAAGATTGAACTGGTTATGTTTCATTAAAGCTGGGAGTTTTCTCCTTTGTTCTTAATTATAAAAGTATCTATTTAAAAAGCCAATCAACGGGTTTAATGAACGCACTCTACATAGGTGCAGGCCATGGACTGTTTATGTGTTTATTATTGTCAATCAGTTTTCTTTATAAATATTGCGTAATAAACAACATATTATTTTGAAATGCATGCCATAAAATTCTATATTTTAGAAATGCATTTGACTGAGCAAGGCCAAGCAGAGGGTGAGACAATTGCTTTGGGTGAATGATCCGAGATGGAACCAAATTTGACACTTTCCGGTAAAACAAATATTGATAAAAAGAACAAATAAAGGACGAAATTGTTGCGTTGCTTTAGTCCAAAGGAAAACGTATTGGTCACAGAGGGCGCCAAAATTTCTGATACAACAAATATTGATAAAAAGAAAGAAAGATGATAAAAATGGCAGCATCGCTATAGTCCAAAAGAAAACAATGAGCGGAGAAGATGCAAACTTGGTCACTTTCCGATAAAACGAATATTGATAAAAAATAAAGAATAAACGAAGAAATTGTCACATCGTTTTAGTCCAAAATTAAGCGTAATGATCAGAGAGAGCGCCAAATTTGGCCTCTTTCCGATAAAGCAAATATTGATAAAAAGAAATTACAAAGGAAGAAATTGTGGTATCGCTTTAGTCCAAAAGTAAGCATAATGATCAGAGAGAGCGCCAAATTTGGCTTCTTTCTAATAAAATAAATATTGATAAAATGAAAGTATAAAGGAAGAAGTTAACGCGTCGCTTTAGTCCAAAAGTAAGCATAATGACTGGTTAAGTTCAGTTATATTAACGTCCAATTCAGAAGCAACACAAGGGCTATTTTGGGAGGGTAATTTTGAGCCACGGTTAGATGACGAGGACGACACCTGAGCTGGAACCCCCTCTCCAAGCTTCCTTACCATACCAGCGACGTTTGTGAGGTCCGATTTACCGCGTATCAGGGCCATATACACAGTTTCGAACCTGGAACCCTCTGGCCTCGAAGCCGATACCTTATTACAAAGCCACTAAGATGCCCAAATCTGGCCATTTTCTGATGTATAAAGGAAGAAACAAATCAACAAATATTGATAAAAAGAAAGAAATTGTTGCACAATTTAAGTCGTATAAATAATGCTAATGATTTATAATAACATACCGTTGAATAAGGTAAGATTATAGCAGGTAGGGTGACAATGTTCCCACAAGATGTTTTGCATTTATGTGCACTGTACTGGCTAAAGTGAAAGCCAGTAGTTTATAACCTTAACTGGTGATGCAAAATAGCGTGTTGGTAAATGTTCACCCGAAGAAAAAAATTAGAAAATGAAATTCTTTCAAATCCCTGCGCTTTAAAGGGAAAGAACTAAATTAAATTCTTTTCCATATGGTAATCTTTTAATGCATAGTAACAGTCACATTTTTGCATGAATAGTAATTATATTATTTTAAAATAATATTCATTTATTTTCGTTCATGATATAAAAACTAATTATTTTTATAGAATCAATAAAGCATTAAATACTAAAGCACACTAGGCTTAGAAGTTTTTAAATCTGATAAAGTAAACTAAAGTTTTGATTGGTTTTAAGCTATTTATGGCATTTTTATTTTTCTAAATAATGAATGCCACGATTTAATCCTACCCCCACACACATATTTAATAATTATATGGCTATAAAAACTCTGTTTGAATATCCTTCATGAAATGCTACTTAATTCTTAGAAAAATATCAATACCCAGCAGATACCAAATATTTCGCGGTATAATTAGAAAAATGAGATAGAAAAATAAGATTTTCAGTCATTACTTTGCATGCGAATTTTTTAAAAAATTGCCCTTTTTTCAGTCATAGATAATTTTGTTTTAAACTTCATCAAAGGTTAAAACACTGAAAGATTTTTTAAAAACCAAAATGTTATGTAAACATACAAGATAGCGGAATTTTGTTTGAAACTAAAATGGGAGTAGTTAAATGCATTTAACCCCCGATATACACGGTATTCCAATTACACGATTTCGGTTTGACACGTTTCAAGAAATGACAAAGAATTTCCTTTTACATAGTGCTTGAATTTAGTTTAATATGATGAAACAAATGCAAGCTTGAAAAATGCGAGGAAATCCAAAATGTTGAAAAAGTGCTTCTTTGTCTTTTTCCTTTTAAAACAACTTCAAAATGTTTAAAGATTTCTCAAACGGATTACGCCAACTCTCGAATGAACTACAAACCTGGCAGTTTAACTCTTAAATGCCCAGTGTTTCCTTTAAGAAACAAACCCAATTTTGTCTTCGTAAATCTTGAGAAGAAGATTGAAGCTCTAACGCCTCTTGTTGCCAAGAGGATACATACTGAAATTTTTATTAAATCAATTTACAGCATATAGTCTGAGTGCTGATAAAAAATAAAAGTAAATTGGTGTTTTTCTCTTGAGACTGCATCTTTTTAACTTTGTTTGTAGGCTTGAAAATACCATATTTTATTCTACAATGTTGAAGGAAATTCTTTATCCGTGTTATTATTTATTAAACTTCATCTATGTTTGACATTATAGAATTTTATCAAGGAAATTTTTTTCTGAAATAAAGCCCAGTGTTGTCAGTTGGTAAAAGACTGTTTATAGCCGCAAACCATACTTACAATAAAAGAGGATTTTTTAAATGTGTTTTTCTCATGTTTTACTAAGAAATGACAGTCAAAAAAACATTTAAAAATCATTTTTTTTAAAATTGCGCTTTTAAGGGTTAAAGAGATTGGAAGGACAACCAAGTGTTATTTGGCTCCATATTAAGGCTAAAATTTCAGACAACTTTCGTCTACGAATTTCTTTAAAAGAGTTCTTGGCATAAGTGTAGTAAGTAAGATAAGGAGAAAAACTGACTCCGAAAAATTAGCAGCTGAGGAAGATAAGGAGAAAAACTTACTCCGAAAAATTAGCAGCTCAGAAAGATAAGGAGAAAAACTGACTCCGAAAAATTAGCAGCTGAGGAAGATAAGGAGAAAAACTGTCTCCGAAAAATTAGCTTTTTAAATTTTTTTTTGCTGTGTAGGTATAACAGCAAGGGAAACCAGCGGGAGTGGTTCTTTTTTTCAATCGATTGAAGCGAAAATTGGGCAGAGATCTAATAATTAAGGTAAAAAGTCCTCATACCAATTTTTATTTATCTACGTCATTGTGTTTAGGAGTTATCGTGTTCATAAGCATGCGATTATACAGACCGACAGACAGTCAACTGTTTGACGGATTTGGTCCAAAATTTGATACGGACCTACATTCCTGATGATAAAACTGTGTACCAAATTTTATCCATCTAGCTATTTAAGTTTTTGAGTTATCGCTTTCACATGAGCACGGACAGACAAACAGACTTCCCGTTGGCGGATTTTATCCAAAATTTTATAGAAACCTACGAATTATGTGTAAAGATCACATGCTAAATTTCGTCTCTCTCCAGCTGAAACCGTTTTCGAGTTATCGTGTTCACAGACAGACAGTCATAATTCCAAAATTATGTTTTTCGGACTCAGGGAGATCTAAAACGTGGAGATTCATCAAAATCTCGAGTTCGAATTTTTTGACGATTACTATACTTTCTCTTTGTATACTTCGTATACGAGAAAGTAAAAAAAGGAGAGGACGCAGCAGTCGTGTAATTTACAGACGAAACTGAATAAAACAGGATGTGCAAAAACCTTTTTAGGAGTGGGGAAAACAATCGGCAGGTCGATATAATTTATTATAAAAATCTAATAATCAAATTGGATTCATAAAATATTATGGTAAAAATTCTTTAATGCTAATCGAATGAATGAAGCAGTGACTGCATTTCTAAAAGTTCTTTATACAGTAGAATCCCGGGAATACGAACTAATTGGGGCTGATCTTTGTTTGGATTCCGGGGAATTCGGATTACCCGGTTAAAAAAAAACTCTTGATATACCAAATGCAGTCGAGTACTGACTCTGGGTGCTCTGTGAAGGCGTACAGGAAGAGCACGCGGCGATTCGCACGGTACAGTGGCAAACAAGTTGAGGATGAAAAGAAAGTTTCTGAGTTCGTTTCTACTAATTTATACTAATTAAGGTGTTGTATTCATTCTTAAAAACCAATTCGAATTCTTCTTTTAAGTTAGGAATAAACATTACCCATGTTCCTGATTCGTAATTGTTATTTTTCCTTCATTTTTCAGTAAAAAGTTTTCAGAAAATAAAAAAATCTTTTGATTATCCGAAATTTCGGATTCTTGAGGTTCGGATTTCCCTGGTTCTACTGTAATCTGGTTCGAACTGCGATGCACTTACGATACTATAATTTTAAATTATTATACTATCATTTAAAAATTTGCAACGGCCAGATAGACCCTCTAAGCGGGCCGAAGTTTGCCCATCACTAGAATAGAAGTACATTTTAATATTTTTTGTTCTAAATTTTGTGAATTACACTATGTAAAATATCTTGATAGACTTAATAAATATAATACTATATATTAAAATATGTGATTAACTATATATTAAAATATATAGACAATGTGTATTAAAACTCTATAGTCTTGCTAGTTTTAATAAATAAAACCTTAAAAAATTCAAAAAGGAAAAAGTGAATTCTAGGTTATTATTTGGCTAATAAGAATTTTGGTGGGCGCTTTTAAAAATCCTCTAGAAGGAAAAATCCATAACTGAATGCGCATCAAACTGAAATTCGTCTACTTATCATTGAAAAACTGAAAAAACTAAATAAAATAAAAAAAAACTAAACTATAAACTGAATTCCACAAGTTATCATTCCTCTTCTTCATGTTTCAGAAACATAACTAAATGCTGAATAAAACTGGAAACATTTGCGGAGGGAGACTTTCGAAAGTTACAACTTTCAAGTTGCCTTTTTTAATACAGTAGAACCCCGGGAATCCGAACCTCAATTTTCGGAAAAATGTTTATTGAAAAATGAAGGAAAAGTAACGATTACGAATCAGAAACAAAAGTAACGTTTATTCCTAACTTAAAAGAAGTATTCAAATTGGTCTTTAACTCGTTCAGGACCAGTGAAAGAAAAAAGAAGCGCTTCAGATTTTTACGGTAAGCCTAATTTCATTTAAAAATTCATATAAAATCATTACTGCAAGTAAATACGCTTCAAATTTCCAATTTATTATTATTGATAGTATATCAGAATATAATGTAATAAAATTTTCATGATATTAAAAAAAACAATTGAACTTAAATAAAATTTACCCCAAAAATACAAAATACTATCTAGCGAACTCCAAACGATAATTTCTACTCCAACCCCTAACCAATAAACATTCCATCCTTTCATCATGCCATCAAAATATTAAAAAAAAATTCCGCGCAAAATAAATCATAATCTTTAACTGCGCAATCCTCTCCAAAGAACACGTTGTTTACATAATCAAATAGCCCTGATACAAAAAGAAAAATCCGGAACCAAAAGTGCATACTGAAGGTCAACACTCTGATACAACATCATTCGAAAAAAGTAACGGTTTTTACCGCCATCTAGCGCTGTTTAAAAATTCAAATAAAACGTTCAAGTTGCGATCACATATATGTGATGATGGGCTGTAGGGCACGGAAAGAGTGATCACATATATGAGACGATGGTTCTGAACGGGTTAAGAATGAATACAGCACCGTAATTAGTAGAAACAAACTCAGATATCTTCTTTTTACCCTCAACTTGTTTGCCACTGTACTGAGAAATTCGCCGCGGGCTCTTTCCGTACGCCTTCACAGAACACCCAGAGTCAATACTCTACTGCAGAGGTTCCCAACTTATGGGCCGCGGCCCACTTGTAGTCCGTGGATAGTGTATAAGTGGGCCGCGGAACGCTAGTCAAGAGTCGGGGAAGTCAGGGAAGTTAATAAGCGTTTACATATATGTTTTAAGTGCTACTTTCCGAAAATTGAAGACGATAACAAATGGATCAGAAATCCTTTTGAAGATGTGCCATCAAATGAAGAATTGTTAATTGAAATATCATGTGAACAGAATCGTTTTTTAGAACAACATCATTGTTCCCGTTCTGGATAAATGTTCGGCAACAGCATCCAGCAAATTGCCAAACGAGAACTGAGACATTTCACGGGGTTCTCGACCACTTATCTGTGTGACCGTGCTTAGTTTTTTTTAAACATAAGTTCAGAAACAAACTGAATGTAGAAAAAAAACTTGAGGCTGAAACTGTCAAGTTTTAATCTACGTATTGACTCTTTCGTAAGCGATAAACAAAGTCAAAAATTCCATTGAGTTTTATTCTGAATTTTGACCACATGTTTTCAAGTTTTCTTCCATTGTGACAACTAAATAATAACAATAAAGTTTTTTGCTTTATACTTAATATATTTTTAATACTTTTACATTAAGCTTTACTAATTACTGACATATACGTGCATATAATACATATGCAATTTTTATTACTTGCATATTTAGTTAGTGGCCTCAAAATATTTTTTACACAACAGGTGGTCCGCTTAACCTAAAAGGTTGGTAACCGCTGCTCTACTGCATTTGGTATATCAAAAGTATTTTACCAAATTTCCCGGATAATCCGAATTCCCCGGAATCCGAAGCTCAGCCCGGAAAAAAGCCAATTAGTTCGGATTCACGGGGTTCTACTTAACTTTACGAGACACCCCTGCCTCCAGAGATAAAGATCCCGGGGTTGTACTGCACATTGTTTTCAACCAACTCTACCTACTATT
>BGPR01000069.1:984370-1008639 GCA_013235015.1 Araneus ventricosus
CCTGCCTCCAGAGATAAAGATCCCGGGATTCTACTGCACATTGTTTTCAACCAACTCTACCTAGTATTATTTCTACTCTTCTTTTTACCCTACCGCAATTTAAACTTAATTAGAAGTAAAAAGGATCTCCAATTTCTCTCAGTCTTCCTTTTGGTAGACACTCCGGCATGCCGCTAGCTTGAGAGTGTTACAGTTCTTTATTGTTTACCCACACATTTTGCAGTTGCCTCTGAAAATACTTTATACAATGAAACCTCTTAATTAAGTCACTCTTTAATACGTCGTTTCATCTTGATTCCCATTCATTCTTATTTTCTCAATATTAAAATATTTTTTGTAGCGTAGCAAGTTCTCGATAAAAGGGTGCATTTTTTTCCACACAACAGCGCTAACCAAAGGGCATGTTTTTATATCGAATAAGAAGAAATGTGTTTTATTATCATATGCTTTGTGATAAAAATTTAAGATAGAAGAAATGTGCATATATAGTTATTCAAAACTGGTTATTGCAAAAAAGTGCAGTAACTATCATTAAGTGTTGCCCAATTTTTTAAAAAATTTGATTTTATTCTAACTTTTAAATATTTTAAAATTAAATAACATGGTCTGATATTGGTCATATAGGTCATGGTCCAATATTATAAAATAATAATTTTATAAAATTTTTATACTAAAGTCTAGAACCTTTACCATTATATTGGACGGCTAAAGTAAGCTATTGTATTTTTTATTGCAACAAAATTCGGTAGTAGGTCGTTCTCGCTAATACGTCGTTTTGGAACGTACGTAAGTATCGGAACGACGTACTAAACAGGTTTTACTGTATTGTTTTATAAGGTTAATGTTAATTTCAATGCCCTTATTTTTAAAGTGAAAGTGTGGAATCAATTTTCGATGAACCAATCTACTTTGGAAATCGAAGGCTATGTATTAAATATAAATACATAAAATCATCGTTTATACGTTTCTCATGTATACGAAAATTCATCTGATACGTCAGTCCTGCTTAATTTGCAATTATTGCAATGATAAAGTATTTCATTTATGAGACGCAAAGTTTTGTTTATATGTAGTTTCTACATTTTCTAAAATTCGCAAATTTTTTACATTATTTCCTATTAAGAGGGGAAATTTTCCTAGAAAAAAAAGGGGGGGTAACATCTTTTTCCTCCCTGCAATTTCCAAATAAAGGCCTGACTGAATGCACATAAATCGCATAAGAAAAGAAGACAATTAGTACTTAAGAAATGCAATAAGTGTATGATGTCCTATTTTTATGATAAATGTTTAATTTTAAAATTTAGTAATTGTTTCCAATGCTTTGTAGAAATAAACTAGTATTATCTTACAAGACTTTAAAATTATTCCAGTTAAATGAATCTGGATTAGGCTTAATTCAAGTTTATTTAAATTTTATTTTACTTTAGATTAAATTTCTAATAAGCGAAGTTGTTCATTAAAATTTTGTATATGTTGGCTTGTCTTGTATATGTTTCATTTATACGTCTTTTTACGCCAGTCTCTTGAAAGAAGTATAAGCTGTGGTTTATCGTAATAAATTAACTATAACTATTCAAGATTTTTCATAAAGGACATTTGATTTGATGATAACCGACTTCAGAATATATCAGCGACGAAATCTAAGACTAAAAAAAAAAATTCTAGCACAGATGCATTGCTTAAATAATTCCCCACGCTTATTTTAAATCCTGTAGTATGACACATGAATTTGAAACCCGACGAGTGTAAAGACCTCGTTAAAATTCAAAGAAATGCGACATGGACAAGAAACAGGATTTCACATTCTTGAATTTACGATAACATTTTAAAATTTATTCCTTTTAAATATCTACAAAGCCGAGTCGTTTATTGTGAGAAAAATTCGTTCCGCGACGCGCAGAATACCAACAGAACCGTCATCGGAAAATAGAACATGGCGATGAACCGCGATGAAGACAGACACAGACGACGGTTATCTTGCTTATCAATTCAACGTGATATGGTTAATAAATGCACGATTGAGTAGTTGTAGTTAATTCGTCACGCCAAGGTTAACCAGTTGGCCTCATTAAAATCAAGATGGTAAAAGAATAGTTAAGAGATGCAGAACCGGAAGGAAGCGAATTCCACCAATAGGGAGTCAGATTTCGTTGTCACCGGATTTAGGGATCCGTTTCATTAAAATAAGCACATGGATAATGCAAGCTTCAAAAAAATACTTGTTAACTAGTTAGCTCTTTTCAAAACCTGCCGATTCACTGGAAGCATCAGGCACTGTAAGCCGTGACGTTTCATTTAATCAGTCCGTATTCCAGCGAGCAAAGAATTGAAGCGGCCATTGGGATATATAAGTCGGAGACGGGGCAAAACATTTATAGACAACTACAAGCGCCTGGTAGAATAGAGGGTAGACAACAAATTTAAAAATTTAATCACAAAATTAGTCAACTTACTACAATTTCTAGTTTGAGGCAGCTAAAATAAAATAAAACTTAATTTTTCCCGCGAAAAGTGAGGGGGCGATTGATCTCCCCTCCCCCCCTGACTCGTCGCCACTGGCGGAGAAATGGTTTAAAATGTTGACTATTTTCTAAAAAAAGTAATGAGTGCGTAAAAAAATTAAATAATTTCGATAAATATCTTCGTTACTTAGAAATTTAAAAATATATGATAATTCTTTTTTCAAAAATATTCTAGAAACAAAAAGAAAACTAGAGGTCATAAACATACACAACGAGCGAGTGAAAAAACTCTTTTAATAAAAAACATTTCATCTAGTTCACATTCAGCTTCTAATAAGCGCTTTTTTTTAAAAAAAATTCACAGATATTCAAGACACGAAAGAAACAACCTCAGAAACGGAGATATACAAATCGAGCGTATGGAAAAACGTTTAATGAAAATATTTCTTCGTCTCTTAAAAATTTCTTAATATACAGGCAGTTTTTTGTAGCATATTTTGGATAAATAAGCTAGAGGGAAAAGTTAACACCAACGCCACAGAGAAGGAATTTTCTCTTTCTCTGTGGTTAACACATAGGCCACTTTTAAAGAAATATTTATGAAGGATATGGTTGTGTTCACATTTAACATACCATATACAGAAAACCCTCGCTTTAACGGACTAACTGAGTAGTGCGACTATCTGTAAAATCGAAAGTCCGCTTAATTGTGAATTGTGTTATGAACAATATTTAAAATATAATATTAATCTTGAAAGTATACAGTATAATTGTGAATATAAAATATTCAATTTACGTATCATATTAGTAACAAAAAACTCTTACAAGTGCATATTAGAAGGGCGAAAAAATTTCAAAAACTCTGCAGCTCAAAGTCTGCTGATTCGACGCACAGTAAATAGAAAGTTTACTGTTTCTCGATCATCATCTATCATATTCAGTTCACTGAAAGAATGCTTCCCTATTTTAAATAATCTCTAATTTTAATAACCTAAGACTGTAGATTTAAAAACTATGTTAACACGTTATTTTACATATTGTTAATCTTGTTGCAAGATGGACACTACGTTTATACCATCAGTAGCCTACTGGTTCGAGGCATGGCTGAAGAACATGCACTGGAGTGGGAAGGTGATGGGTTCTAGCATCTCCCTGTACTCTGAATCAGCATTACTCAAAAACTAGTAGACGGATGTGCGCTTTAGCAACGAATTGTTCCTTGAAATCGGACTGACAGGTACACTGAAGGTTTTCCTCCAAGCAAATGAGGACCAGTTTCTCCTGAAAGTCCTCCAAGAAGGCAACTTAATATATATATCGGAAATAAGTCAGACTTCTGCCACAGCTGCTACCAATGTGCTCCAAGGTCCCTTTGACTAATAGAAGATGCCTCACTTCCCATTTATCATAAGTTCCTGATTCGTTGACTTAGCTTGATATGCTGGACCAAGTGAGATTAGAGACCCTGCATAAATGTTCATTAAAAATAATTACAGAGAAACCTCTCTACAATGGCCATTCACCGTTCCAAGGAAAATTGCTCGTTCAGAGCGTTAGCTGCTCTGAAGGGGTTTTACAATTTGAAGTACAAACTATGTACTTAAGCAAGCGCTAACTCATTATTTCTGACAGGTGAATTTTGAGAATCACCTAAAAAATTACTTTATTCGATTTTTTGCCCGCAAAAAGATCCAGTTTGTGTTTTCTCGGATATTTCGAGATAACTTTTTTCAGTTTTTTCTCTTGCAAAAAGATACAGTTTGTGTTTTCTTGGATATTTCAGCTTTTTCGGAGATAACTTTTTTCAATTTTGTTTTTTTAAATTGTAAAAGTTAAACCCCTAATCGATTCGTCGGTAGTTGTTGAGGGAGGGATGGGCAATATTATCATCTATTTTCCCTAAAGTCTCTTGAGCTGAAAATTTCATTTGCTGTTGGTCGCAACCCATATCAGCAGCTTCTCTGCTAGAGTCTGAACCCGCCTCTGGAAGGCATAAACGAACTCTTGAATGTCCAACCCCGGCAGAGACAGAAGTTCACTTTTCTCTCTACATTTCGACCTGATGTCTGGTGTTGTTTTTGAGTGTATGTAATCTCAATTTTTCTCTCTTGATAAAAGTCGTAATGTCAGACAGAACGCCGCCCCGTGCCTGATGCCATTACGGCAACCGAACCGGTTGAATGGACATGGGACGAACCTAATGTCAGACAGACGAAAGGAATAAATTTCACCGAAGTTGAGCCGACAATCATCAGATAAGTTAGAGTTGCCGTTCCCAGGGGTTATTTTAATATTATGACAATGGGTCAGAAGTTTCATGCAACACAAAAGTGGCCGTTTAGAGAAATTTTACTGTACAGTAAAATTTTGACTAACCGCTAATTTCTGTCATTCGTCTAACAAAAGGTAACCTGCACTGTAAAAAAAATCCCGTAAAATTTACGGTTTTAAACTGGCAGCTGGGTTGGTTGTGCAAAACCGTAAAAGTTATGAAGGAAATCCGTAGGCACAACGGTTTTTTACCATACAGGAACAAGTTTTTCCCGTAAAAGTTAGGAAGGAAATCCGTAGTCACAACGGTTTTTTACCGTATGAAATCAAGTTTTCTCCGTAAAAAAATTAAGTCATCGAAGTAAGTGACGTCATCGACTAAGTTGAGTCGTTTTTCTCCCTCTGTTCGAGTTGAGTTGAAATGTGCTGATGTGTATTATCAATTAGGAATATTAATTAATCAAGGCTTAATTATTAATTTCAATTAGTTTAATAAATGTAATTTTTAATTGAACTTACTTGGACGATTTCGATGCAAGATGGTACCAAAACTTCTAACTCCTCCGAGCCGGGGATCGAAACCGCGCTCTTAGAAATAAAAGACAGGCGCTCTAACCAGTAGACCACCGGAGACTTCACAAAATGATGTAAAAATAATCTATTTGAGTTTTAAAATCACTATAGCTCTATTGGCGACACCTAGTGGTGTAAAAATCAACTATTGCCAGAACACGCGTTTTAAGGTTAGCTTTCATGAGTGACAACAGGTTACTGCAACATGTGTAAACAACAGCGGAGATGGAACCCTATCAAAAACATGAAATGAATGCAATAAAATTACATTTAAGAAAAGGGAAAGTTCTCGTACGGAAAGCAATACCGTATGACGAAAAATAGAATTTGAACTGACGGTTTTAAACCGTTTATGGTTGGAGCGGAAAACGGTGAAAAACCGTTTTGTTAACAAAACAGCTTTAAACCGCCAAATATACGGAAAAAGTCCGGGAAAAAAACGGATATTTTTTACAGTGTAGGTTTATAGTATTAAAACGCAATTCTGTACATTACTACTTTTATATTGATCGTTTTGTAAAATTAAATAGAATATGTATGCATTATTCACTTTTAAAGGATCTTATTTTCATTTGCGTGCAAAGGCAGCAGCGAAATCACGTTACTGTACATGTATTAAGAGATTTCTGTTGCCCGCCTATTCGGTTATCCGTCACAGCAGACGGTGACGGTAAATCGAAGTTTTACTGTCTTTGCTTTTACATGAATTTCCAAAAATCGGACAATATAAAAATTTATTTGAGACACGGGAAGCTTTTGGATCGGAATGTCCTAATGCGCTAATAGTAGTTTTGGATAGATTTAGTTTGGTTTGGTTTTGGTTATATTAACGTCCCGTTTTGAAGCAACACGAGGGCTATTTTGGGACGGACCTCGTAATTTTGAACCTCGGTCAGATGACGAGGACGACACCTGAGCTGGCACCCCCCTCTCCAAACTTCCACGCCACACCAACGGGAGGACGTTTGACCACTACGTATGATTTAGCGTGCAACAGGCCCCATACACGGCGGATCTTCAGTGGAATCGGGTCTCGAACCTGGAACCCTCCGGCCCCAAAGCCGAGACCTTACCACTAGGCCACCGCGGCCTCATTGGATAGATTTAAACAAATAATCTCTGCGTTTTGAAGCGACGTTTCTGCAAGGCATGAGAATACGCAAGAGAATTTCTTACTTTATTTTCTCAATTTAACCCCTTCTTGGTCGGCGTCGCGTGTCTTGCGACGAAGAGAAAAATTGCATCATTGAAAGTGAATTCGTCGCTACTTCCACGGCTCGTCATATGCCGCGATTATTTTTTGTATTTCTGAATATTGCTAAGAAACGGCGCAAATAGTCGCACTTTCTTCATGTTTTCGCGATGAGATTTCCTGCCTCGAATGGAAAACATAATCATTTGGTCGGAGCCGACCAAGACGGGTTAAAGGTTTACAGGCATTTTACACACAAGTCAGTCCACAAAAAATGATTGACATGTAGGGAATTTACGTAAGCATAACAGCCAAATTTAATAGTTATATCAGTCCTTGATAAATTATGAAGAGAAGGATATTTTTGATTTTAAAGCAGACATGACACAGGCCAGGAACAAAAAAAAGCTGAACTTTCTAAATAATAAATTGTTCCAAACATAAACACCGAGAAATAAAATAATCATGATTAATTGAAAAATAAAACGAATAAATTTCTACAAAAAGTGCTTGAGATTTTAAAAATATTGTGGAATTATTATATACAAGAAAATTAAGAATGATGAAATCCGATGCCGAAAAAGCTGAAATCCGGGTTTCCGCGGAAATGTGTCATGTCTGTATAAAGATAATATACAAAAAAGAAAAAAAGATAAGACGAGTAATTTGGTTAACTCATTTAAAACATATTTTTTCACTTAATACGCAACTGGAATAATCTTTTTTCTTTTAAAACAAGTAGGAGATGATATGCTTTGTTCTGGCATACACTACAATTCAACTTTGAAAATATAGATTAAAATGTTAAAAAAAAATGATGAACGTTTAACATCTGCAAAATATTAGATAGTTCTTTCTACCGGAATGTCTCTTAAACTATAAACTATTTGCAGCATTCTCTACAAAACCATAAGGGTTGTTTTGAGGGTAACGTTGTGATTCAACAGATAAGTTCGAAAACAAATATTTTTTTAATACACCTTATTATTTATTTAAGAAATATAATGCTTTAAATTCGTCACTGAAATGGAAAAAAATAATAACAAGAAAGCTGAAAAGCAAGAAGTTGATTACCTTCTACACTTCCGAAAGTTACAGATCCAACTATAAATATTAAGGTTAGAATTTGTGCACGAGATTTAAAAAGTAGTTCAACAAAACGCACGGAGCATAAAGTTGGAAACTGAAACAAAGATTGTGAAAACTACGCAGACATTAAAGGCGATAGAGTATAAAACACCCCGGGAGATTTTGAGACCATGATTACAGAATATTAGAATAAAATATAATGCACTAACTAAATAACAGGTTCTTTTAAAAAGACCCCATATTCAAAGTATATTTAATGAATGAGATATTTTCAAGCTCTGTTACTGAAAAATTCCTCCCTTAATTGAAAGTATATTTATTAAAAGCATTCATTATTGAGTAGACGTATTTAAATTTATGTTACCATACAAATTATGTTTAGTTAGTTAAGTCACCAGACGTTTTGAACATCAAGCGGGACTCTTTAGAGCTCGCGGGTTCTGGCTATGGATAGCGGATACTAGGCAAAATCAAAAAAGTAAACAAAATGTTAAAAAAAACTAAATAATTCCTTAAAAAATTCAGAAACAATAAAATATTTAATTAAAATTTTCTAAAGAACCAAGAAGAGATAAAGAAGCATAAATAATATATATTTTTGAAACTTTCACTGTTTTTTCTTGAATGATTCATCCACATCTGTTTTATTAGGGCTATCTCATTCTATTCTTGGTAAAAGTTGGAAAAAATAATTCTTTCGAAATTAACTTTATGAAAAATATCATCTAATTTATTTTTTTCAATATGGTTATTTACTATTCATTAAAAAACGGAACAATTTGGGACATTTTTTCAATCCAAAAAAAAAGGCAAAACTGTCCCAGGCAACTTGAAACATCTGGTCATTACACATCAAAAGTTGGGAAAGAGAATTCACTTTTAATTAAAATTCACTTTTTAAATTAATTTAAAAGTTTAACATTAAATATCGTTAATTCTTTCAAATATGAGTTTACTCACTTAAAAATGAAATCTAGTAAAATTCGGGACAAGGAATTAAAATCCGGAGCCATTTTATTAGATAGCAAATTATTTCATTTCAGTACAAGGCAAGGTATTTTTCACACAAGGGTTGTTCTGATGCCTTGCGTAATTATACGGTTTAGACAGGCTTCTCTAAAGAAGAATTTGTTACACATTTTCTACTAGCGATTCTTTTGGGTATCCCCCAAGTGTACATATAAGTAAGAAAATAAAATAAGAAAATATTGTACTACCTGATGATAAGCGAAAATAAATACAGCTAAAAGATATTTATTTGTAAAAATTTAATAAGTTATTACAAATCTAGAAGGCTTTCTGAAGTATTTTTGATTCTAATATTCAAGAATCTAACAACAGAACTCGCTGATAATGGTTTGCAAAAACAAAAGTTATGTACATGACGCTACTTAGGATGGGGGCGTATAGTTTAAGAGGCTTGTACAAAAATATGCTTATCATCAGTACTATAGTTCTAGTACTGCATAAACATTTCAGCTATAAATGAGTAGTAATTTCGCTTCTCTATGTGTAAAAAAATACGTAATATAGATGGGTAAGAAAATAAAATAAGAAAATGTACGATGAATTAACAATAATCAGCAACAAACAGATTAAAGGTATTTAAAATAAATTAATTAAAAATATACATTCGTAAAATTTTTATAAGCTATTTCAGATCCGAATTATTTTTTATTCTAATGTTGAAAAATCTAACAACAAAGTTTGCTGTTAAAGGTACGCATAACTCAAAATTCAAGTGCCCGACCTCACTTAGGTAAAGTATGTATAATTTAAGGAACCCTGTTCAACAATAACCCAATCATTAGCAATAGTTTTCGTGTTGTATAAACATCTCAGCTATGAATGCGTAGCATTTTCGCGTTTCTATGTGTACAGATAAGTAAGAAAATAATTTAATAAGCTACTAATGACTAAGTGTTCAAGAAAATGTTGGATTAATTAATGATAAGCAAAATAAAACTATTTAAAAATAATTAGTTGAGAAATTTTGGTAAAATATTTCAAATCCGAATTGTTTTCTATACAAATATTGAAGAGTATGACAACAGAACTCACTGTTAGAGGTTCTTAAACTCAAGTGCTGAACCCCATTTAGGGATGGGATGTATAATTTAAGGAACCTTATTCAAAAATAAATCTTCCATCAGTAGTAGTTCTGGCATTAAGTGACAGTAAATTAAATTTGAAATTAAAAACAGCTGGGAAAAAAACTTCTGCCTGCGTAAAGTTAAATATGAAATTTTGTTTTTTTCTCTGTTGAAACGAGGAATTAATTCGTCTGATAACGAATATTCGATTTAATGGCTAAGTGTTTTCGAAGATACAGAGTAGGCGAGAGATCTTTACCTCTCATATATCAAGAAAACCTGCGCATATAACCGGCACAATCAAGCTCCAGAAGACAGTCTAAAAACGAGACAGTATTCGAGACAGTCAGATCACTGAACCCAGGTGCCTTCTCCAACCGAAAAATATTACAAAGTGTGATCTATAACACATTTCGTATTTGGCAGAGGGGAAAACCAAAATGCAACAGCGTCTGCACCAATGACCCTTTCAGATCAAATATTTCGTATGCTGATAGTATAGCCGACCACAAACACTATCTCAACTTTTTTGCAAGTTCCCATCCATGAAAACAAGCTCTGGTGCATCTCTTGTTTGCGTCCCTTGTGCGGCATTTTGGAACGATGACGTTGACCACACCTCGGTCTCTGTTCCTGCAGTTTTGAGACACTGTCTAGACAGTAGATGAACTACAAATTGATAAATAGAAACGAGGCCGTCGTTCTTGCGGGAGGCTCTGGAGGAAATCGTGCACAAGGCTGCAAGGGAATTTGCCACGGAGGGCAACTGGAAGACATTGCCTACCTTGACAGCAATCCTGTTTGCTCCCATGCGGGGAGGCGGAGAGACAAGTTAGTTAACTATTCTTTTATAACTAAACAGATCAGGTGTCTTGTGCGGGAAGGAGAATGGGACTCCCTGTTTTTTGAAAATATTTGGCACTTTTACAAGGAAATAACAAAGGGTGGAAGGATTGAGCTTACTACACCCAAGAACTCGCGGAGTAATAATTTAGCTTCATTTGTTCGTCTTAGTGACGAATGTCGGGAAATAGAAAAATAGTCATTTTATTCAAGGATAAAAGATGCTTTGGTTTAAAAAACAACTGCTGGTTTAAGACTCATTTTCGCTTTCCGTAAAATATCATAAATTGACATAAGAAAACTGGGATTTTCACTAGCATAAATAAAATTCAAGGACTCTTGAAAACACTCACAATTTTTTAACAAAATAAAAAACTTATAGCAGTTACCAAGGAAATTTTGATTTTAAAGCTTTGCTTTTTCAATGGATTTTGTAACAAAGAACTATACGAATTTTTCTAAAGGAGATGGCAACATTTTCTTAATTATTTTTTTTTGCAGATATAATAGTTAAGCTTCATTTGTTCGTCTTAGTAACGAATACGAGTGCTGGAAAAAAGAAAAATAGTTATTTTATTCAAGGATAAAAATACGTTTTGGGTTAAAAAACAACTACTGGTTTAAGACTCATTTTGGTTTTCAGTAAAATATCACAAATCGACATCTATAAGCCGGGATCTGCACCAACATTAAGAATAAAATTCAGCATTATTTGCAGTAGTCAGTTGCATTTTTGACTTTGACTCAGCTGTATGCAAGATAATGTTTGCTTGCTCAGCTAATTTAACATTTTCAAAATCTGAAAATTCAAGGATTCATGAAAAAATTCAAGATTTTTTTAACAAAATGAAAGACGTCTAGTAGTTGCCAAGGAAATTTTGCTTTTGCAATGGGTTTTATAACAAAGAACTGTACAAATTTCTCTAAAGGCGATGGCAACATTTTCTAAATTCTTTTTTTTTTACTTTTTAAAAATTAAGATGTTTTTGTTTGTTTTTAAAGTAGAAGAAGCAATGAGCACAGCAGATTACTGGTATAAAATCTGTTTAAAGAGAACAATTCTTTTAATATTTTGCTGATAATGAAACAATGTTTTTAAAAATAACTCCGAAACTAAATTATTTTAAGTGTCTAGTTTTAAAATTATAAGTGCAAAAAAACTGGCATAAGCATACTACGAGAGACAGACGTTTTCTACGAATATGTAAATGATATCGGTGGCCTGCTTTGAATTTTTCACTGTACAGAATTTCTCATACATTGAATATATGATAAATAATTGCTTCTTTCTTAATTACAAATTAATGGCATAGTTACTCAGTTACTGAAAAAATTAGTGGAAATGAGGATCCAACTTCGTTCAAAATTTGGAGAAAAACTTTTTTAAATATAACTGATTTAGTTTTTGTTAATAACTAAAATTTTAGAAGGGTCCGAATAGTTGTTTAAACAAACTTTCTAAACAAAAGAAAGCTCACAGACACCAGATGCTCAAAATAGCACGAAATGAAAGAGTTTATATTGACAAAATTTTGAATTTTAATGCACTGCTGATTCTGCAAAATATCTGGGCAGGTGCAAAGTAACTATTCAGCCGAAGGACGGATTCCAGAACAACATCTGCTAACTGTACTTCAACAGTTTTTTTAAAACAGCCCTTGTTTAACAAGCTCAGTAAATATTTGGAAAATCCATACAACACACAAAAAAGTTAAATCATCATTTATACACAGATTTTTAATTTGTGATATTATTGGAGTAGGATGTTTTTTCTTGTAAATAACTTTCTGGAAGCAGGCGGTCAAAGTCGTTCTTTAACACTTAACTTTACGAATTTTGCTCATGATACATTCATTGTAAACCACTTAACAGACGAAGTAATAGATTAATTGCTTTATATTCCACACACGATGGGATTAACCCTTCATTTACCGAATTAACTCGCCAGCAACTTTTCAATTTTATTTTGGCATCATTAGATACGTTTAAATGCAGAATAACCCCAGGAAAGATGAAAGCACTTTTTTTAATTAAATAAAATAATCTAATTAATTTGTTCAATAATTTAAAAAATTAATTTTTGTCTTCATCTGCTATCGACTGCTAGCTGGCGGAAGTACATTCTTCTGTTCATGTGAATACTGCCAGGAAAAACGGTCAAATTAGGAAGATATAAGCGTGCTTAAAGTAGTACTTTTAAGCACAGTCGGGAAATAAAGGGTTAATATCATTGTTCGATATTAAAGGATAAAAAAACATTCCTATTATAAAATACAGAAGATTCATCTATCCGGTCTAATTTTTAATTCTTTTGTTTTGTTCTACGCATCCTTCGCTTTCACGAAAAAGATATTTAACATAGGGATTTTCACCTAGAGCGCATGCATTTGAAGAGATGATGAAACAGATATTGTTTGACTACAGTAGAAGTTGCATTTTTCTGCAGGGAAGCATGGAATAAGCAGTAAAACAAAATTCAAAAGTCAAATAATAATGAAAACCGTGCGAGTCTACAGTTTTGTAAATATCAAACAGCTGCGTAAATTTCACTGGCACCATTAGGAGCATGCGCACTACCGAACGAGAAAAAGCACCTGACAGTCAAACTGTATACTTAGGGTTGCCATACGTCCCGTATATACGTGACTGTTACCGCATTTCACTACTTCAGTCCTGTATTACTATTTGTCCCGTTTCCTGCTTAAACCCAACCAAGTTCCTGAATGGGAAGTAATAGAACGTACTATTCGAAATTTATAAATAAGAAACATCGATATTGGCAACACTGAGATTCTATTCAAACAGTGTGTATATCTAAAAGATTATTTAGAGAAAAATAATAACAACCAAAACTGCGAAACAGCCATTGAAATTGAGAGTGGAAGAGAAATGGCTGTAGATTTTTGTAGATACAAAGTATATTGATCGGTAGTCATGGCTGATAAAGGTATCTAAATATGTATTTGCCATTCCAGGCCACAATGTAAACGTGGAGAGAATATCTTCCCTTATGTGAACTCAATGGTTGGACGGAAGGAACAGGTTGTCAGTGGAGACAACTGAAACATTTTTTATTTGTGATTATAATTTTAATATGACTTGCACCCAATTTTATAATTATATGAAAAAAGAAAATGAAATAACTAACCACTTTAAAATTTGACTCGGCTAAAAAGTCTTAGCCTTGCATCTTTTTTATTATCCTGCGTATTTCTTTTATTAGATTGCTTAAACTTTATTGTTTTTTTATCAGAGTAAAATAAACCATTACCTACCCACTTTTTTCACGCTCTATTTATTTAGCACTTAAACGTCCTGTAACATTGCTTGGGAATTATGGCAACCCTACGTATACTATCTCATCAACGCTTTCTCATAATCAAACTGTTGTGAACTTAACCATCTTTACGTTGATGGAACCACTAACTTTCTAGTATAACTGTGCGAATTCATATAAATCAAACAAATGATAATTCTAATGGCAATGAAAGAGGAGTAATGACAAACAACAGAATGCAAATGAAAAGTGAGTAAAGGCTATTCTACAAAACGAACAGGGTATTACGTTATTTTGGCTACAGCTCATTACTTTAGAGCCATGCGTCCGGAGGCTGCTGTCGGTGGCGAAGCACTTGCCGCACGTGTTGCAGACGTACGGCCTGTTCTTGGCGCGCTCCACCTGGCTCTCGTGGTTGCGCAGATGCTGCTGCAGGTTGGACAGCTGGATGAAGGCCCGGTTGCACTCGGGAAGATGACACTTGTACGGGCGCTCCCCTGCAAGCAGAAACACACCGTCAATACACACTTCGATCTACAGCAAGAACGTTGTCTTCCGAAAGACACACACACAAATAATAAAAGCCCCGCAGTGGCGTAGCGAGGATAAGTGGCGCCCGGGGCATAATATGATTTTTTCGCTATCCCCCTCCATCGCCATCAGTGGCTTAGCATGCCTAAACGGCTCCCGGCCCCATTATCACAAAGGTGTTGTACGATATTTTTGCGACGTTGTTCGATATTCTGAACACTGAACAATAATTCTTGAAGATATCGTAGCAGTATTGTTGATCATCTTGAGCTGTTATGGCACTGTATAATTTTTTCGCTCCCTAGTCATATTTGGATTTAAAAAGTGACATAAATGCACTAATGTTTCATCTCCATGGCGCCCCCTAAGACTGGCGCCCGGGGCTTTTATACCCCCTTGCCCCCGGTCACTACGAAGCTCCATTTCCACGGCCCATATTTCCCCGATTCTCTTTCGTGTTGCGCCTTATCACCCGTCGTGAGACCGCATAGAATGGTTGTTGCTCGAGGGTTTGCGGACTGGTTCGAAAGTTGCGGGGAAACGTCGGTAAATGCTCGGACATCAAAGGAAGTGTATCGACGGACGGAGATCTGAATACAGTTCCCGTCGACCGTTGCAGATTGTGTATGAATTTTGGGAACAGTGTGTCAAGTCAAATTCCGACCAGCAATAAATCCCGAACGATGCAAGTGGCTTGCTGAAAAACGGACCATGGGAAGCTGGCTTAAGAAAGAAGAACAATACAGATACAGGGCCAGCCAGGCCCTGGGGAAAAGTACTGGCATGTGCCTCCCCACAAACACACGGGCGGGCCCTCACACCCATAAAAACAAGTACCCACTAACGGTAAATAAACAAGACTCAATAAGCAACAACAATACGGCAGCTGCACTTGACTTTAGACTGGCCAATCAATAGGTAATGTGGGATTCCTGTGGGTCGAGACTTAAAATCTGGACTGGTATTGACTAATCAGCGGAGCATCACGTCACGAAAATCTGACTTCTAGCCACCTTCTATAATACAGATGAATATATCACAAGCGAGATGCGCAGTTACAAATTAGACATATTTGAACTTACATAAATTCGTCCGATGGTGTATGTTCCGTTTTACGTTATCCCCCGCGTTGGAAAGAGAGTCCACTGTATATGGATACTAAGAGTCATTTCATGTGCAAGGATGACCAGCAGGTATTTCGGTAAATGATATTTTGTTAGACCGAGGTCCTATTCCGAAACTACATGAGGACCATTTCGAGACGAATTTTGTAGTTATGAACTATTGTCAGACAATGAGGGCGACACCTGGGCTGTACCATCAAAATTCCACACCAAAGAGAGGGCATTTCATTCCGATAGATCTAGCGTGCACCGGGTCAGTGTAAATGAAATGGGATATATAATCCACGACACCAAAGGCAGACCTGCCAACCTCCAGATTTCAAAAAGAGGGAGACATTTTCAATTATACATACACGATCACAAATATTTACTTTATTTAACTCATGTAGAAATAAGGTGGAGGGGGCCTAGTGAGACAATCTTTTATTTTGGCTATATTTTTCACAAAATTTTATTGTTTTACAAAATAAATGAAATGACATTGGTTTTTAAGAAATTGCTTAGCTGGGTTTTAAAATAATCTGGTCAGTTTTTTAAAGACACTTTTCTTAGTCATCACTCTTCCATACATATTTTATATCTAGGCAGTATTACCAATATAAATTATTGACTTACCTATATATTTTTTGTACTTCAGAGCTTTAATTTATGGTTTTATATTTCTTCATATATATATATTTCTGGATTATAGTTCTTTTTCATATTTACAGTTGAATTCTACTTAGAAATAAGTCCTATTTACAAATTACATGATAATGTACTTTTACTCCTTCAAAGAATAAGTTGTTGCAGATTTTGCCGGAAGCAATTGAAAACTCAAATGTGCAAATGGTAGAAAAAGCATACGATTTATCTTTTTTCAAAGCGATAATAAACTAATATTCCTCGGAATAGGCCTTGGTAAATATAGTCTGGTATTTCTTTTTAGATTCTTTCGATGACATCAGATCTGGACTGATGGAAAAAGAAATGCACGCAAAAAGAAATTAAAAAAATATTTCGGCGATACCCTAACACGACGAAGAGATAAACAAATTCTCCCTATCGCGCTAAACAGTCAAAGCAGCGCATGCGCCGAAAATTCATGGCGATAGTCATTAGTCAACAAGCTTGGACATGATACCGCGGCAAAGAGCTAACGGAGAATCAGTAGGGGAATGACGTCACGCATTCGAAATTTGAGGAGAATGTGGTCGCGGCAAACGCTGGACTTTTCTTTCTTCGCTCTTTTACTGCTTTTTTATTATTAATATTTATTTGCTCAGATTTCTCGAAAATACTAAAAAGCGGGAGGAAATCGGTGAGAATTGGGAGGCGGGAGAAATTGTTAAAAAGCTGGAGACTCCCGCCAAGAGCGGGAGAGTTGGCAGGTCTGCAAAGGAAAGACTTTGCTACCAAGCCACCGCAATTCTTTGGATTTTTTTTTTCCGATGTCTGGTCGATTCAGTTTCTGTTCTACATAAAGTCTTTCTTTTGATTCTTTGCACAATACAGTTTTCAGAGCATAAAGATTGCCCAATTATGCATCAACCTGAGGAACTGCTGTGGAGAAGTATGGGTGTCTCTTCATTAACGCAAATATAGTCACACATGTACACAACTTCGGACTGACATTTAAGTAACGCAAATACAGTCAGAATTCTAGAGTTCACCAATATTATAACGACTCGGCACATTTAATTCTACAAGGAGAGACAAATAATAATTACATTAATGAACGAAACAAACTTCTAGTATCTTACCTAAATACAAGCCATAATGAAAATATCATTGTTAAATATTTATGACACGTCTTTAACGGCATGAATATCTTTCAAAAGAATGGATTGCAACAAAACCTGGTATTTTTAGAAAAGCCATATCGAGTTAAAACTGCGTTAGAAGTAAGCAGCAATGCAAATATGCATGGAAATGTTTGACAATATACACTTGAAAGCAAGTGAGCTGAGCACATAATTGAAGATGACAAAAACCATTTAGGTCGCAAAAAATGACAATGTCCAATTGGTTATTTAAAGACTGAGTCTCAAGAGTTTATCTCCAAATCTCATACAGACTAGTTTAGTTTAGTTATATTAACGTCTCGTTTTGAAGCAACACGAGGGTTATTTTGGGACGGACATCGAAATTTTGAACCACGGTCAGATGATGAAGACGACACCTGAGCTGGCACACCCTCTCCAAAGTTTCGCACCACACCAGAGGGAGGACGTTTGGCCACTGCATATGATTTAGCGTGCAACAGGCCCCATACACGGCGGATCTTCAGTGGAATAGGGTTTCGAGCCTGGAACTCTCCGACCCTAAAGTCGAGACCTTACCACTAGGCCACCGAGTCCTACTCATACAGACTAACCGAATTATTACATGGAATACACATCCGATTTGACGATGAATCGTTTTTGTTGCATCAACGATTGTTTATCCACCATTCTTGTATCCCTTGTGTTTGAGGTATTGAACAAGTTATAAGTGTGAGGAAATAAAGGATTCTGCATTCTCTGCAGTTCGTGCTTGAAAGACCTATACAGGAAGGATTTCAAGTCATATAACGTCAAACGATGGAAATATTTCAAGGTCAATATGATACGAACCTTCTTCTTCTGTAACGTCTGGTAAGAGAAGCGTACATTTTCAGAAAATAATTCGTCGTTAAACTAATGCCATACTTCTGCCAGTATTTCAAGACAATGTAAAACCCGACTGACACATACTATTAGGAGTACATCTCATTAACGGTCTTTATTAGCGAGATGTCATTTTTAAGATTCGAATGTAAACGATAACGATAATGTTTTGTAAACGATAACGACAGCTTTATTTAAACGTAATAGCTAGAATGCAAATTCAGCTATTTGTTTGTAAATTTACTAGATCATTTTGTAAAAATTTACTCTGTTTAATAAAACAGGTGAAACATTTAAAATAATTTTTTGAATAAAAAGAAATTTTGACACGATTAAAACAAGGGGATGCAACTGTACACAGCAGAAATTAAGCTATTTCGTGTTACAGCCATACAAGCAATCATCAGATGAATAACAGAGGAGTTTTCAACTGACAAATAATTTTTCAAGCATGAAAACATATCATAAAAGCAAATTTATGTGTATTATGAACTCCCTAAATTACTAAATCTGTCTGTAAAAGTTACCTGTCGATCCATTTAAATTTCTAAATAACTCATATTACTGAGAAGAAAATAAATCATATCTATAACTTTCTTTAGAAAGTTGCCTAAAGCTATCCTTACGAATTATTTTATATAACTTTGGAGATTTCACGAGATTTCATTTTGTGATCCAAAGATGAGGTTACAATGTCACTTTAAGCGGAAAAATGTGTAAGTTCGGTGAATAAATTTGGTTATAGACCAAATGTTTTCACATCGGTGTAATGCGAAGGTTGGTAAGGCAGGTAGATAGCTCAGGTGCCATCAGACTACAGCTCAAAATTATGAAGACCATTCCAGCAGTCCCACGAGAATATTTAAATCGGGCTGCTAATCATTTAACTGGTGGCGCTCCTGAAGATTAGCTGAAGTAGATTAACATCAGATGCTGAACATTTTTATCAAAACTAAGGGAAATGTTCTTCCCATGACTTTCTCATATATGTACATAAAACGGCGAGTTTTGTGTTTAACTTCGTATTGTAGAGAAGAGAAATAAATATGCATTTTAGACCTCTTCCTGTTGATCGATTAGGTCCTGAATTCCAAAATTCCTGAGGTCCAAAATTCGATATGGATGTTCCATTTCGGTGTTAGTATCACATACAAAACTTCGTTTTTCCATCTCGTTTGCGTTTTGGATAAAGAAAATGAAAATCTACCAGTTAACGGTGTAGTCCAAAATTAGACGCAATCTACAATTTCGTTAGTTGCGCTTTTGAGTTACCGTGTTCAAATGCGCACGTGTCTCTGCGCATGATGTCTGACTGTCAAACAGACAAAATTACCGCTGACGGATGCCACCCAAAATTTGACATACAATTTTGTAAAAAATAGACATACAATTATGATTACAATTTTGAAATTAACTCCTTAAGGATCGCATTTTTTTTGCTATCTAATAAGATGAGCCGTCCTGTTTTGGAAAGGGGTCGTCGTTTCCATTCATCTAAGGCGGCATAGAATACTTGAGATGCTTATGGATTCTACGTAATTTTTGTGTCAAATTATAAAGCTAATTAATGCTTAAATTTTAGTTTATAAGCCTAAACATGCGATAGCACGTCAATATGACGGGCGCGAGACTTAAGGGATTAAGGCCGCATACCGAATTTCATACTTCTAGCTCATAGCATTTTCGAGTTATCGTGTTAGCAGACAGACAGATACAATTCCTGAAATGGTTTTTTCAGAGAGGTTTAAAATTAGGAGATTCATCGAAATCTCCAGGTCGAATTTTCTGACCATTACAGTATTTTCTGTTTGTATTCTTCGTGTCCGAGAAAGTGAAATAGTGTAGTTACAATACTAAACCCGTCAGCACACGGAGGGGGTCTTTGTGACCCCAGCTTTTCTCTTCTGTTAAGAAATTCTGGTTCCCTGTTACCTCCTGCGCCTTCATGGGGGAGCAAGAAGAAGAATTTAAGAGCAGCAGTAACCTGTGAAATGGGGTTTCTCCCTTTTTACTGGGGCGGGGGGCTTGGAGTCAAATTGACCCATGCCTGTGCCAGCGTTTCGGATTCATTTAACGTTATGGCTATGACAGCGTACGAACGCGCGCAGCAGAGAAGAAAAGAATACAGAAAAGGTATGGAATAACGGAGATGAGTTCAACTTTCCTTTTTCGTATTAAAAATCGTATTTGTGTCTTAAATACAAGTTATTTGTACGAAAAAATTTTCTTATACTTTGACCATATTTTATTTTTGTACAAATAGCCAATAAAATAAGGAGCAAGTGCCTAACAATTTGGTGTCAAAATGACCTCGCGCGTGTGTTAATGTTCCAAAAATGGGGGGAAGGGCCAACCAATCTCGGTGAAATTTCTTATAGAGTAGAAGACTCAGATAATAACTGGTGCTTTTCATTAAAAAGAATCTGGTTAGTTAAGTGCATGAATTCAAGATTCAGATGTAGTGAAAGAGAGAGTAAACAGGATAATGAACATATAATTGACAAATTATAATAATTTCACCACAACTATTTACTTAGTTGGATAAAAAAGTAATATTAAACCGAGATATTCGAGAGAGAATGTTATTCGTATTATCAATATCGGCGTAACTTAATCAGTGAGATTCAAGTAAATAATCCAACAATTGATCTTCCGATTAAAATTTCCGAATCTATTGTTTATAAATTGCGCAAGAATAACAAAAAGCAAGTTTTCGGAGCATTCTTCGGTAATCAAGAACTCTGCTGAACCTTGATTACGAAACTGCATCAGATATTAATGATCATTAATGACAGAGGGAAATAAATAACTGGGACGCTCGTAATATACAATTCCCCAGAAACCATATTTCTTGTATACGGTTTCACTGATATTTATCATATTTATCAAATTGTTTCGTTAAATAAAACAATTACTGCGCTTTTTGCCCGCACGCGTGATGACTGAGTTTCTTTCGGCAATTGAAGAGGATTGTTGCGATTTCCTAATGATAGCAAACTTCGGAGTTTATATACTTTCTTAATATTTGAATGCTCAGTGTTGTCTTTAAGCAACATACCCAATTTTGTCTTCTAAAATCTTGAGAATAAGACAAACTCTAATGTCTGTTGTTGCCAACAGGATACATATTGAAATTTTTATTAAATCAATTTGCAACATACAGATGGTAGCCTGAATACTGTTAAAAATTAAAAATAAATTCATGTTTTTCACTAAAGTTCCTTCTTATTCTACAGTGTTGAAGAAAATTACTTATCTGTATTATAGCTATCAAAATTTATCTGTGTTTGACATTATATTAAAGGATTTTTTTCTGAAATAAAGCCCAATGTTGTCAGTTGGTAACAAACTGTTTTTTCAGCCTTAAACCATACTTAAAACGAAATAGGATTTTTAAAAGTATTTTTCCTATGTTTCATTCCAGAAATAAAAGTCAAAAAAATATTTTTAAATCAATTTTTAGAAAATCGGGCTTGTAAGAGTCAGGACCGCAGATCTAATTAGAAAGTAAAAGCATTGTAAGTTAATTGTAAATAGATTATCTAAGGATTGATTTGATTTCATTTTTCCAGATTAAATCCTTGAACTGCTAATTTATTTAAACTCCTAACTAGATGCTACATTCTATTTTGGACATTTATTGTTATTTCCACCCATATAAGAACGCAAAGGACACTTGAGAAGCTTAAGCGTGTCCAAGTGATTTTTGTCTTTTAAATTAATTGCTTCTTTAACTTAAATACAGATTTCAATAACAAAAATTCTGTAATTGCACGCACGAATCTGACACGTCATTTCAGTATAAGAAGTTAATATTCTGTTTTCAAGTAACATGGGTGGAATTGAGGGACGAAACTTCTATTAGGGCTGCAAAGCTAGCGCACCCCATGCATTTATTTCAAAAATGTGTTTTCTCTCTCTTTTATTTTCTGAATCATTTACTGACTTTTCGTTCATGAGATTGATATTATATAATAGAAACAAAAACCGTTTGTTAATCTCCTATAACCACAATTTTATTGTAAATATCTCAAATGTAAAGAGGGCTTCAAGCCTTTCTCTGCTGCAGTACAGAATATTTCCAATCTCAGTTAGAAATCGCCGAGTGCGTATGGATAAATGCCGCTTATGTGTTCCTATCGGGATTGAAGAGCCCACAGTCTATCCCATTTCATAGGGCAAATCAGAAATTGATGCTTTTCAAATATCTTCCTCACTTTTATCTCCTAAAGCGTTTTCTTTTGATTTATTTTTAAACAGTAGGGGAGAGGGGGACACCTTTCAACAATTTTTAGTATAACCTCATTTTTGCAGAAAGTTTATATTTTTTATTTCAATATTTGGCATCATTAGTTAAAACAGAATCTTAGGCAGCTACTCACTTTGTATCAGAATTCCCCGTCATAACTAAAAGGTCAAATTATGCATTTCAAATGAAGCCTAAATTTGTTGAACGGTGCCCCACCCCAAGGCATGGGGCACCTTCAATAAATGACTAATTTCACTCAAATAAACATAAGTTTTATTGAAATATAACAAATGTACAGAAAAATACAATAACATAAAATTTATCTAGTTTTAGGTTAATTTAGTTTTTCTTTTTTTCATTGTTTGTTCCAGTCATTCTGTTCTCCTTTCAGTTTTGACTAAAATGGCTCAATTATTCCCACAATTCATAAAATCCTTAACCCAGTGAATTCCAGCTATATTATTTTCATTCCAAATACTTGGAGTGCTTGAACCCAGGAATTTTGAATAATCATTTGCAAGTCAGACCATTGTTCATATTTGAACTTTTAATAATAAAATCACAAAGCATGCTTTCTTGATATGCGGTAAAAACTTGTCGGCATGCATACTTGGGGTTAAAGCAGTTGGATGAAATATTCAATGTTATACTATTATCAAGACCAGCTGTTTTATTTTATTTTAAATAAAAGTTTTATTTAAAATAAAGTATATAAGTTTTATTTTAAATAAAATTTAGTTAAATTAAGGTAGAATAAGGCATTCCATATAAGTCTGCAGCTGTTCTAAGAGACATGCCATCTTGAACTGCTTGCATAGCCTTTGAAATCGCTTTTTCTTCTGGCTTATTATGCTTCTTTATGTAAGTTCAAACCATCTTGCCAAAGTCTCAAAGTTCTTTAGTTAAATTAATTCTTCCTTAATATGAGGGACACATTTTACCAGTGTTGAAATGTGCCCTCTGAGGTTTGTTCAAAGGTGCCCCAAGTACCGCCATTAAGTTTAAAGTGTTATAACTATCTTTAGAAAAGGAATTTCTAGATTCAAATATTATTGTTAGATGCAGAAAATCTTAATTAACTTGGTGAATAAATCCAACTTATCTTAATGAATATAGAGTAAGAAAAATTCAGTGATGAACAGAAATTTCGGGTTTCACTTAGCAGGTCCCAAAACAGAACTCATTCCATAACAAAGCACGCAGTTTGAGAAATGGAATGAATCCCATTTCCACAATATGTTCTCTTCTCAAACTTTATTTGCCACCAATCATCCAATCAAATAGCGATTCCATTGGAGAGAAATTCTAACTGTTGAAAGGTGCCCCATGTTGAAAGATACCCCTCTCCCCTACAGACAAACTAATTCTGCGTGGAAGTGAAATCCCAAGTGCTAAGTGGTATATCTGTACTAGCCGTAATCAAAACAAAAATTTCTACTGGTACAACAACTGTTCATCCCGTAAGGAAGTGGTTATATTTTAAACGTGTTTTTCACTAAGCTGTATTTTAAAAAGGCTTCACAGGCTGAAGAAAAGATTCTATAGACCACTAGGTTAAAAATAGAAAGAAAACTCATTGGTAAGCCAGAGCACAAAAATTCATGCCTTTGTTTGCTTATTTTAGTCCTAATAACATGGGAGCTTTTCTTCGCTTAATCCTAAATTACAACCATTTTCCTATTTTGCATTGGGTTCTGAATCATAGTGAATAATTCCTTCTTGGAAAGAGCCGCACTACTAATGGACTAACAATAAAAAGAGGGCACGAAGAGAACAATTTACATTTTAAAATTAAGGGATTTGCGCAACGAACAAGAAGAGAGCAATTTAGTAATTTTTCGCAAATAAAAATAAGGCTGACTTCTCTGCAGTAAAATGATCAACAGCGTTTAAAAATGCAAAATTGGTTGGTGGGCGTTGATGCAGAGCTTGGTGGAA
>BGPR01000069.1:1013782-1058150 GCA_013235015.1 Araneus ventricosus
TTTAATGTTTCCATTTTAAGTCTTTAATGTCAACAACTCACGTGACGTCAAAATCAACTCACGTGACGTCACAGTCACGACAAAAGAAACTGCGCATGATATTATAGGATTTGTGTTTTATACCATTTTAATGTTTCCATTTTAAATCTTTAATGTCATATACTCACGTGACGTCATCATCAACTTATGTGACGCCACAGTCACGACAAAAGAAACTGCGCATGACATTATAGGATTTGTGTTTTATACCATTTTAATGTTTCCATTTTAAATCTTTAATGTCATCAACTCACGTGACGCCACAGTCACGGCAAAAGAAACTGTGCATGATATTATAGGATTTCTTTTTTATACCATTTTAATGTTTCCATTTTAAGTCTTTAATGTCAACTCACGTGACGTCATCATCAACTCACGTGACGCCACAGTCACGACAAAAGAAACTGCGCATGACATTATAGCATCTAACTGCACGTTACCTTATGCTGGAAAGCAACGTGTCATTTTTTCTTCCGTAACATGCAGAATGACTTACAAAATTAAATTGTCATGCCGTATTTGGCCTGCATCACGTGAACTGAATCCAATGAAATTTGTCAAATTATCATTTTTAACATCTTTGTAAGAAAAGATTCATAGATGAAAATATTAAGTTTTTAATGCATTTCATTGAAATTCATGCTCTTCAAGTTCGTACTTTTTTGGGCCTGAACTATTGAAAAATAAACTTCCCGACTGGAAGCCTCCCGCTGTTGTGGTGCAGAAGTTAGGAGGGGGGGGGCAGCTCGGGTGTCGTCCTCGTCATCTGACTGCGGTTCAAAATTACGAGGTTCGTCCCTAAATAGCCCTCGTGTTGCTTCAAAACGGGACGATAATATAACTAAACTAAACCCGACTGAAAGCTGAACTTTTAGTATTGCAACAGGAAAATCCTGAAAGTTCATGATTATTCCATATAAAAGACTAAAGTATAGCTTAGTTCTTGACATTTGAGGGCTGAGAATATCTGCAAGTTATTGAGTAATAATAGCTTTTGAAACATTTCGCTTCTCACGACTTTTGAAGCCAATAAATAAATACCGTATTTTGTCCAATTCTTAAAAATGTTTTAACTTCAAATCATCATTTTTTTATTTATACATTTTTTAAACTCTTTTACAAAAAAGACGCTAAATACCTGTATACAGATGCCATTATAACCAAAAATTCTCACCTGACGTCACATATCTTAATTCTACAAACAGTTGTTCGTCCCCTTTTTAGCTAGTTCGACAAAATAGGACACAATTATATAATTGGGAATCTACTATCTTAAAAATAAATTTTAAGATACAGTTGTTTTCGCTAACTATCACAGAAAAATTCTGCTACAGTATTTTTCCAAAATTAATGCTTGTATTATAAAGACTCTTATGCTACGAGTAGTGTGGGTTCAATTTTGCACTTCAAACTATACACATTTAGGATCATCTTCCAATACTGAACCAGAAAGCCGCAATGTGTTGGTTGGTATCCGATTGGTACACATGCATCTAATTTGTAACTAAACTATGTACAATTTTTATAAAATTATTAATTATCCCCCCTTATTAATTATTTATCAGTTTTTCAAATAACCCATGATTTTCGCACACTTATTTACAAAAAAATAAACACACAAAGTTGTTTACTTTTATTAATATTTCGAATTAATTAGAATAATTAAGGAAACTTCCAACCTAAATCGGAAAAATAACTGAATACTAAATTTAGTTTTTATTATGCTGAATATCATCGTCAATAAAACAAGTTTTCCTCGTAAACAACTATAGTAAACTTCAAGTCTATATAACTTATTAAATTCCAATATCAAGAAAAAATAAATTCAAGAAATTTTTTCCTCAAAAAATAAACAACCATTAAGAAGGATGATTAAAAATATTTTTAATGGTGAACGAAACGGTTTGGAATTCATTTAAAATAACACAGAAAAGACACAAATACAGTATCTTCGTACAAGAATATGAAAAAGTTTCTAAAAGACCGGATATCAGATAAAACTGTTTTAATCTACGTTAGATAATTGTTTTCAAATAAAATAAACAAAATTTGCTGAACGATTTTTTTCCTGGTCGTGAAAGATGGATGATTAAAATTGTGACGCTAACAAGAAACCATTAAAGTCAGAATTTTGATCTCGCATTGCAATTTAATTTAAAATCAAATAAATGATTTCGCAAGAAGAAAAATATTGTAGCGAACTGATTTAACTATCAGAGAAGTTGGGAGCTCAATTTTACCACAAAATACGTACTTAAAATACATCTACCTCTGCAGTTCTATCCACTCCACTCCGAGAAAATTATTTAATTAGTTTGCTTCTTTTTATTACAATAAGTATATCGACTTGCATTTCAATAAGTATTCAAACTGCATTTTGAAATTAGATGAAGAGACGTCATAGTCGCAACAGCAACATAGCTTCGCATGTCATATAACATCTAACTGCAAGTTGTTTCTCCCTTTCGTTGTTTTTCCTTCTGCAAGATGTCCAATGGATTTCAAAATTAAATTAATTTAATTAGATTTATCTCCTTTATTGTAGTCTATACTTATAAAAGGCAATGTTTGTGTGTGTACGATGTCCAGACGAATCTATCGCACTTACAGCCATGAAATTTGGCACACAGGTAGTCTTAATGGGGACTCAATGCACCTCAAATCCGGAATTTTAAAATTTAGTCTAGAAAATTTTCATTTAATATTTTGTGTTGTTTTGGGTGATTTTTCGCACTCATTTCTCAATAGCATGGCTTCGAATAATTGTACGAAAAAAAAACAGTTACACCATCGGAAAGAACAAACAAATTTCTTCCTAATGAAGTTGGTTTTGAATTTCTAACGTAATTAACTGAATTTCGAGAAATTTTTGAAAAATAGTCACTTATGTTAATTTTTCATTTGGATTTCTTAAAAATCTTGCATCCGACGTTCTAATAACGCTATCAATTTCATTTTTTGCAGCTTATAACTGAAGCGTTTCTGTTGGATTTAAAACAAGAACCGTTAAAATACCTCTTTCCGTTTTTTATAAATTAATTTTTCCCTGATCAGTTCAAACAGTTTTTTTACTAGCGATTTTCTCGGCGAGACATTCACCAGAGAGACATTCTCCGTTCCCAGAATGCATTTTTGCAATTTCATTGGCTGGCGGCGAAGAACACAGGGGACGTCAAAACCTTTAACTGAATGACTCAATAATTATTATCGGCAGTTCTTAACATGTTTCTCTGTCTCGCATACTTCGCTTGCTGTCTAATAATGATTTTCACGTTGCAATTTTTAAAAATTGTTTTGGAGTAACGTACTCGGTACTGTTTTCCTAAAAATCAATAATGTGCATCTTTTGTTTTTATTTTGTTTTCAAAACTTTTTCGAGTCATTGTGGGCGTTTTCCTTTCTTTCTTTTTTCTCATTTTGTTGAAGTCCTGATTTCACAGGCAACGCCGTGCGCGTATTGCTAGTTGATTATACAAATCAGATTTCTATACGATGTAATTTGTTTCCATAGAATATAAAAAAGTACAAATCAACCCTTTTATTGTAAAAAAATTAAGTAAACCAGAGAAACTGTTCTCCCTCTCGATTTTCTCGCATGCTTCAGAAATACTGTGCGGTTTTGAGTTTAGCTTCGTCATGCAACGAATAGAATTGAGTATGCATTTTGGACCTCTTACCTTCGACCGACTAGGTTCAAAATCAGATATAGATATAGAATTTCGGTGTCAATACCGCAGACGAAATTTCATTTATCTAGCTTGTTGCATTTTTGAGGTAATCCCAAAATTTGGTGTAATCTTGGTGTAAAGATTACATACCAAATTTAGTTCCTCTAGCACGTTTCATTTTTGAGCTATCATGTTAATAGATAGACATGATTTCAAAAACGGTTTTCTCGGGTTCGGGGAGGTTTGAGACGTGGGGATTGGCAAAAATCCCAAGCGAAAATTTTGTGACGATTACATGCTCTTTGCATACAAGAAACTAAAAAAATTATAAAGATGGTAACAGTAATTATATTTTATTTATCCCGGTTTTTTCCATACTAGTCAACATCCGTTTACGCAACAAACTGACACAAATCTTACATAAATCAGTTTTATAACCATCCATAAATTACTCTTGGTTCAACTAAAGGAAATGAAATATCTCCCTCACTTTATCTGAAATCAGAGAACTCAGACAGAATAAAGGATTATAGAGACATTTTCTTTTCAAATTGAAGAGGAAATAGGGGAAGTGACAACTTGAAAGCAGTTTGTTCGTGTAACAGGTGGAATCTTCGATACGCCCGGATTACTCGGGCGTTGCGACACCCTCCCACCAACCACCTGAATGCAAGATGAGGAAGGCTCATGCTCATTGACAAAACATGGGCATCTTGCACCGATATGGCCGATTAGAAGACCCTCCAACATTGTGGTTAAGTTTGATAACGTAGTTTAAATATGACATATGTTTTGGTCGAAAAGTAGATCTTCACGTAGATTTATGTGGTAACTAATCAGTTTTGATTACAAATTTCTCATATCGGTATGATATCGTTATCACGTGATAATGCATTCTGTGATTTATTGTCTTACAAGTCAAGCAAAAGACAATGGATAAAAATGTCTTGATTCATAAGTTACAATGAAATAATGATTTTATCCCGAGATTATGTAGTGTATTGGAATAAGAACGACTTCTGAAGAAAACTAATGCGAAAGTGGCGATAATAAACTCCATTTTTAACGGCAGAAACTCATAAAATTTAGAACTAAATGAATAGTAATAAATTCACTCTTTTCTCTCACGAGGGAAGAATTATGCAAAAAATATGTTTTGCGTATAAATACGCCGAAAAGAAAGTTTTAAAAACACACTTTTATTAGTGTATTAAAAAATAAAAAAAATATTTAACTTATTTTCTAACGTTTAATCTTTCATTTATAATTCATTATTATAAATATTAGGCAATCTGGAAATAAATGTTTTCTCATATTCAGTACCAGGTGGAGCCATGCGTATGGAATCAAAATTTAAATGATTTAATCTATTAACTGATAATTAAATCTTGAAAATACTAAAATAAGTATTGACATCGAGAACACACAAGTGTGCAATATTTCAAAACCCTAGAACACCAGGAAATGAATGAAGAATAGATTACAAAATTCTATCTTTACAAACATGAAACAAGGCAAATTAAATAATTGTGTGTAAAAGGCTACTAACTTAATTAAAATTAAAAGGTTCGGTAGGTAAGACAGAGTAATATAATTATGAGAAGTGTTTTCATGCAAATCACATCAACTGCTGATGATTATGGGATTCCGAAACCCTCCGCGCTTTTGCGCATGCGCCAGGTGGAGTTAATTTCGCTAAAATAGGGGTGGAATGAAAAATAGAGAGGAAGATATTCACATTTTATTTAGCGTGATCTAACAAAAAACTCCAGAAATGCACTCATCTTACTCATTGCCTGTCATCCCTTTCCGTAGTAAAAGCGCTAGTCTGGGGATTTTGAAACGATCAGTAAATTATCATTGATAACAGGAAATAGATGTTATATAAGCTATTTAATTCGTAAAATATTTTTGCACCATTTGTTTTTCGCAAAAACCTTTAATAATGCATAAAGAAATGAGCACATCGTTTGCAAGAAGAAAATTATTAAGGAAAAAATATACGAGTGGAAAATTAATTTCAATCCAAAATGTAACATTACATTCCAAATTTAACATTTATATGAATATAACAATTTTGTACGTCGGACTTAAAAAATGATCAGGTCGGATAGGGGATGTTTTAAAATTGTAGGAAATTCGAATTAATGTTTGGAATAGCTGCAATTATGATCAACGAAACGACTTTTTTTAAAAAAAATAGTAAATGATCGTCTTATCCTAAAACTCGCATGTTAAATTCGTAGTCGATTTTTTTAAAATTAAAAGTGAAGATCTTTCAAATTCAGCAAATTACTTTTAAAATTTAGAATTAAAAACTTGTTGTTTAATATAATAATACTATCGAGTTGATAGCGATAGTTCATAAATTTTCTTAATTGAAATTCTTTCACCAAAAATGATACAAATACGTGACAATAAAACTATAAAAAGAAAACATCAACGGAAAGAATAGAAATAAAGTGATGCATGACAAAATAACTCCAAGCTGAATTACTTTTACTGAAACAATTGTGAATATTAGTTCGATCATTAAACAAACATCAGAATAAAAAGTTCGAAAGCGAATCACGATTTACTGCTAATTTAACAGTACTTGTTTGCGCACTTACAACAATTATGCAATCATTCTGTTGAGCGTTTCGATCGTTTTTTAATGTCTTATCAAATATGAATTATCAATAGAGGAAAAGTAAACACTTTAACAATATTTATTTGTATAATAGTTTATTGCATCTATTAGGGGATCATAAGAATTGCAGTAAAGAATTTAATTTTATATTCATTTATTTTCAACACAAAACATGATTTACAAGTTTTGAAATTTTGATAACAAGTTAGAGTTACAAAAAAAGAAACTACTTGCGCAATTAAAGAACGAAAGTTGCGAATAGTTAATCAATTGAGACTTAAAAATATATCAATGTACGCGTATTAACATAATACAGCGAATGGAGATTTCCTCTTGATACCAAAAATCTTGCATCTTCTCATCATAATCAAGTTAAATTAACATTATAGCTCTTAAATTTACGTAATTTCGACAGAAAATATTAATTTAATTTGGTGTTAACCGCTTAACTTAACAGCCCGAGAATACTCGTGCATCGAATTATCGAAATTTTAGTCTTATAAACTAAAATTGAATCATTAATTAGCTTTATAATTTGACACAAAAATATGTAGGATCCATAAACGTCTTAAGTATCCTATGCCTTCTTAGATTAATGAAAACGACAGCCCCTTTCCAAAACAGGAGGGGTCATCTTATTAGATAGCAAAGAAAACTATTCAGTTAAGTGGTTAAGAGGAACAGTTCCTCATGCTTTTCAGTTAAAACTTTATCAATTCAATTTTATCATCTCAGGAAATACAAAAATGAGCAGAGAGCCAAAATTTCTGTAAAAGTATAAAAGAAAGACTGAAAAGAAGACTACGCGATACGATTGTACCACATCTATGGCATAATAAAAGTAAATTTTAAGAGAAATTGGAGCTAATTTGTGAGTTTTTGAAAATGGTCGCGTATAGTGCAGCATGTTTTAAGTTAAATGAAAGTAGTTTAGAAAATATCTGAGATTTGCAACGAGAGTAGAGAGCCGAAGCTTCTTTTCCAAATACATAGGAAATTTTGAAAGGTTTTCGAATCTTTGAAGCATTTTGGAGCTTTGTACGGCTGAATCGTCTGCAGGAAAATCTCGGAAAAATTCTTTTCAAATCTGAGGACTTTTATTTGCCCGAGACTGTCATGCAGTGCAATTTTAATTAGATTAATTTTAAAATCCATACATAAGACTTTACGCCTGACGTACCATGAAGCATTAACAAATCCCCATAAGTTGCAGGTACTTGAATATCGATATTTTCTCAATCCCATTACGGCAGATTTCATGAACAACGTAATTCAACTATTAAAATAGACATATCAGCCAGTGAAACTATAATCCTGAAGAATAGTTTTACTTTTTCTACGTTAGAACTCAGAAGGAAAAATTTTCAAATTCTTAAATGCAAATAGAAGTATTAGAAAAAAAAACTGGTTCAATTAAAAATTATTAACTTTTACAATGTAAAAAAAAATGTTTGCAAAATAATTCTTTTCTTGGTAGCAACCAAACTGCAACGAAATTTGGAATGTTTTATTAAACATTCCAAATTTCGTTGGAACTATAAACAGAGAATATTTCGCTGGAACTATAATTGAATGGATCAAAGTATAAATAGAGAAAACTATGCAATTGAAGTGTGAACCCAAAGTGGCGATATTATTTGAACACTCAATAACAAATTCAAAATTTCTTTTTCTAATTTGATTTGTTTATAGATACTGAAAAGTTAGGCTTAGAAGATCGCGAAGGAAATATCCAGGATCCCTTAAAATATTCCCTTTTTAATAATCGTAACACAGGATGGATCAATTCACTTAGAGAACTTACTAAATAGAAAACCATATAAACATGAGCAAATAGCATTCATATGATACCTCACAACTTTCCACAATTTGTGCACACAATTTTTCCACAGTGCTGGCCAATAAAAATGTACCTCTTACATTTTTTATGTATCTGGTATTACAAATTTAAATTGGGCAAATAATACTGTTAAAAGTAATTTTAGATAGGTTTGCAACAGGAGTGCATGATTGTATCATCGTTTTTACTATTGCGTCATGCTTTAAGTGAATGTATTAGTCTCGCGTACAAAATATGACTAAATCTATGGTGGTGCATTTTCATTGATTACTATTGTAATGCAAGCAGCAGAATTATTTCATCCAAATCTAAAGTTCCGTATCAAAATTAAAATACAAATAGGAAATAATGAATATAATTATGCTGCTTTCATTCCTTAAGAGCATTACTTCATGCGAAGTTGTAGACAAGAACAGTGACAATACTAACAAAGGATGGAATACTTGGTTTGCAAATAATATACACATTGAAGCAAAATGATAATAGTACAGTAATCTATCACTAAAATGTAATTATTATAATTATTATTTGGCAAACAATCTTATCTACATGGAGCATTGACTTACAGCAACTTATACAAAAAAGAACACAAAATGTGAATTTATAACTGTAAAAAGGAATTCTTTTTATTAAATATTCACTAAAAGTTAAAGAGAAATAAATAATTCTAAATAATAATCATTTCAGAAAGTTTGCACTCAAAGAATGCATGACTGATAGCAAATAAAGAAATATTAAACACAACATTACTGAAAATACAATTATACACATGCGAGGCTGTAAAAAAGAAACTTTCGATTCCAGAACTGCAGATTACAGGCCTACAAAATCAATCAAAGAGAACAAAAGGGTCAATTAAAATTTCCATAGGCCCAGACAAAATACTGAATCTTAAAGTGAAAAAACAGTCGAAATGTTCTGAATTTTTTTTTTCCGACGAAAATTACCCGAATGTTGGGTTTGTCTTTTTCACACAATCTTCCAAGAATCTTTGTCTTCCCATAGCCAAGAACAATGGAAGGATTCGGATCATTAGGCAAGATGGAATGAAGTTATCAACAAAAATGTGACGGAAGGCAAACTTTGCAGTATTTTCTCACCGGAAAGACATGGGAAATAAAAAAAACACACATCAACTAATTTTATTTTCCGCTGTGGTTTTGTGGAACTTCTCGGGTTTAATTACTGGTATTATCAAAGTAGAGCTTCCTTGGTTAAACATCAAGAGCAGGTTTTAAAATGAAAAAGTTATTAACCAAATTCGTGTTCCAGACGAACAAATTAGTTTCTGCGATTGTAAAAAAATATATTTAAGAAAAACACGATGGGAATTCCGATTTTCAGGGAAATAATTATTTTACATTTAATATCAAACAAAGTGGAGAAAAAGAAGAAATGCTAAGAACCAAAGGAGAAGGAATACTGGTTGTTTTTAAAGAACATTAAAGAATTTCTATGAATTAACATCAGTTACAAAAAAATAATAATCTATTCTTCAACAGAAATTTTTTTATGTCGAAACCAGTAGTTTGTGAACATTTCAGGTAAATGCTGCGTTGTACCTGCGTCCGCGAAAAATCATCAGTAGAGATGAAAAAGCAAGTTAAGCAAAAATGAAAAACATTATGTTAACTTTAAATCTGACTATTTACTCCTGATAAGTGAAACTTGTAAAGGTAATATTTATTTCTTGTTTAAAAAAAACGCCTCAATAAATCAAATTCAAAAACAATTTCAGGACATATCTTGGATCTTTTGAGTATGGATTCTAAAAACCAAGCGCAAGATGCATAAATAAACTTAACCGTTTCGATACGAGTTTTTTTTCAAACGCCACAACAATTTTGGTAGCATGAGCTATAAGTAGGACACACTAGAATTCCAAAACAAAAGGTGGTTTAATTTTAGAAAAAATGTATCCCTTGGAACATCTTTGGATGCGCACATTTCTTCGAATATCTTCTGAAAGGATGAAAGGATCTTCCTTGAACTTCGACCATGTAAAGAATAGGTTTAAACTCGAAATTTACATTGAAGATTCGGTCGCCAAGGCATTTAGGTTTTTTGAAGAGGGGTTAGACCAAATCCATTTTCCGTCTTCATCAAATTCTGGTTAGTTCCCTAAATTGGAATCGCAAAGCTCGCATTCCTTGTGTAAAAACATATACACAGTTCACAGGAATTCATTTAAAAAGGGCGAAAACGTTAACAATTATGAGAACAACTAAGCCAAATTAGTGGTAAAATAGAAATACAAAAATGAAGAATAGAAAATTTTGGAATTAAAGATACATAGCATTTCATTCATAGCGAAATTTAAAAAAACACCAACGTTTTGTGCAAAGTATACAGTTTAATTATAATTATCAGTACAAACTTTGAGGAGAAATAGACAAAAGGAGTGCACTTAATATGGGTACGTACTGTATAAAGACCTTACTGGGTGATCGTGATGGATAGATACAGAATTACCGGTTATATCTTTTCAGTTTTATGCCCAATATCTTTCACGACAAAAAGTAGGGGTTATCTGTCGATTCCATATTCGCGCATGAATGGGTCTTGTGTTTTGTGTGTGTTCCATTTTTGTAAGAGGAGTTTTGAATCACCCTGTATAGTTAGCTAAATCGAAAGATGCATCTTATGTATCCGAAGGCGAAAAAAAAAACAAAGAGAACCCTCCCAAATAAGTTCGACATGGCGTCTTATGATAAGGGACGAGTAAATTAATACGTGAAACATACATTTTGTCTAAAGTCCAAAAATAAATTATAAGACAATTTTTAGATTGAAAAAGGATTTTACAAAGTATACGTCGGATTATCATCAGTCTAGATAGTTAGATAGCTTTTCACAAAGTAAACAAATTATTATAATCTATTGATATTCCTGGCAGAGACCAAACTCATCGATTTTTTTTATTCTCAACAAATATAAGAGCAGGCGGTTTCATTTAAAATAATTGCCTAGAACAACAGTAGTATGCAATACATTACCCAATAGCGTCAATTCGCATAACAACAAAAATTCATTATAAGCGTACTGCCCATGCCATCCAATCCATATATTTAAAATAATTTGGTAAAAAAAACCTTCACCGAATCCGCCAGCCTCAATCACTCAACCGATTTCGACAATTTATTTTCATTTGAAAGGTTATGACGTCTAGATATGTCATCAAAGGTCGCCTGCCCCCCCCCCCCATTTTCGAGTGAAATCGAAAAAAACATTTATCCACCATGCATTCTCTATATGTTTTAACGATTTCGTCCGAAAATGGAGGGCGGGGGGTGGCGACCCTTGATGGCATATCTAGACGTCATAACCTTTCAAATGAAAAAAAATTGTCGAAATCCGTCGAGTGGTTGGGGCTGGGGGATTTCTTCAAGGTTTACCAATAGACAATGTACAGAGGATAAGTGTTTTTTCGATTTTGTTCGAAAATGGAGGTGGTGGGGGGCAGACGACTCTTGATAACATATCTAGACGTCATAAGCATTCATATGAAATAAAAATGATCGAAATCCGTCGAGTGGTTGGAGCTAGCGAACTGTCTGAATTTTTTACCATATTATTTTAAATATATATATCCCAACAGTTCCATCACAATGGCGTGTCAAAAATATTGTAAAATACCAATTGTAGGTGATGGAAACTGCTTATTTACGGCGATATCAATCTGTATTTATGGATCTGAAGACTTTCATGCCAAATTTCGTGCAAATGTTATACAAAACATTACAACTAGATGACGTTTATTGATAGATTTTACAATTTGAAAGGAATCTGTTGTCTGCAAAGAATATGAAATCTACTGTGGTTTTATGGTCTGTTCCACTGATCTTCATGCAGTATTTAAAACTGAAAAATTAGTGGCTGAGAGCCTCGAAACAGCCAGGTGGAAAAGTCTGTGCTGAGCAAAGTGGGGGTTCTAACTGCGAACCCGCCGGAGGTTAGGAGTGTTTAGTTAAATACTAGCCGCCGGAGGGCGGCTAGTATTTAACTAAACACTGTCTTACATTGTGTTGAGGATTCGTGTCTTTTTACTTCCTGCAAAGCGCAATTAGGATTCCAAAGGTAAATCCGCGAGGCGCAATTTGTTTCATACAAGTATAAATTAATTTCATTAATAAAACATCAATACCCAATAAAACTGGCAAGAAAGTGATGTTTATTTTATATATATATATATATTTAAGGTATTTGAAAAAAATGCATATTTTGACAAAACGAAAGTTAAAAGCATTATTATTTTTAAAAATAGAAAATTCGACATAACTGAGAAGTTTTTGAGTGGTATGCTACAACGCATATACTGTATTTATTATACAGCTTATAATGTTTGAAAAAAAATTAAATTCTATTTCCCTGAATTTAAAAATGATATAATCTAAATAATTTCTTCAAATAAGTTAAATAAGCCCAATTTTAATTTTATACTCACTTAATGTTTCGAATAAATCCGACAAAATAGCTTAAGCACGGTATGATTTTATAAAAAGCAAACGATTCGAATAATAGTTGTATATAAATTAATTAAATGGTGAAGAGGGACCGATTCTTATCACAGTCAAAATATAAGTTTCAAGTGTGAGGCAGAATTTTGTTTCGCTGAAATGCAAGCACTAACACTGCCAATTTAAATATGGTAAGCATTAAAAACTTCAATTGTATTTCATATATTTCCAAGAGAAGCATCACACATTTTGTCTTTTAAACATGTTCTAGAGTGCGCAAAGCCATTATTTTCTGAAAAGAAATATAATATGCTCTTCAGTAAAACTCATTATTTAACACAAAAACATCTATGAATCTTTTCCAAAGTTCTGAATAACATTCGAGATAAAGAATAACTGTGCCATTTTCTCTTTTTCGACTCATTACAAATTTAATCCTTTGTAAACAGCCTAGACCAAAAATTTCAAGGAAAAAGACATAACGACTTGATTATGGCCGAAACTCTATCTTAGTTTAAATCCCGCATTCATATTCAAGTAAGATGATAGTTAAATCGCTCTAATGCCTCTTTTAGTTCTGAAGCAATTAAAAGTAGTTAATAAATCAGGCGAGAAGACGTTAACCATTCATTAACTAAGGGAACCAATCTTCTTAACTATTTTAAAGGTGTCTGAAGCAAATAGAAAAAGAGCAAAGAAAGCGTTACAAGTTGTCAAACCAATATCAGTTAATTCCTTCACGTTTTAATTCATCGAGCTTTTTTTGGCAAGGTGACAAAATAGTTTATGAGATTGATACTTCAACTTGTTTTCTTCAAACGTAGAGGTTACTTATTACTTGCGGTTGTGAAGATAGATGTTTTAATTCCGGTTTTATGAAAAATTTGAAGGATAGTTTCAAAACAACAGACATGAAAAACAAGTCTCCTTTATTTTAGAACTCATTATTATTCAGAAAAATGAAGGAGAATAATTTTATGATGAAACAACCCTTGTCACAACCTATTCGGAAATCAAATACGATTTTATAAGCAGCGAATTTTTTAGACATAGCAAAGGTTGATTGACACATAGCAATGTTCTATGCCAAAATTAAGCACTTAAAGTATTTTAATGAAGTGTCAGATTAACTTATAAAGAATCAACGAAGGTTAATAAATGGAAAAAAGTTGATGGAGATAATATTTTGGTTTCTATTTTCAGTACCGATTTCTTAAATATTTTTAATTTCTAAATTTGTGTCTTATTTTGTTTCCAGCAATGCATTCAGGCACGATTTCTTTTCGCGAAAACTGTTATAACTTCTTTTTAAAAAGTAATTTGTCATACATTTGTATTTTTTCCCTAAGCCTAAATGCCTTGCTAACTCGTTAAGTATTTAGCGACTTGTTTGTTTTCATTATATTTTTCTCATCCTTACAGGCATTTTTGCCTTTTGAATAAGATAATAATTTCGCTACTGTGTATTAAGTTTTATTTTTAAATGTATCTTCACAAGATATAAGAGTAGTCAATTTTGATACATAAATGAAAATACTAAAAATACTAAATTTAAAAACACGAATAGATTTGTTCGAGTAAAATATAAAACTATACGAAACGATACCGTTTTCTCTATTCTATTCTAAACCCTCAAAATTTTAAACAAAAAATAATTCATACAATTTCTTTACGAAAACTATTTAGAAAACTGCATAATTAACTTTCAACGAATCAGTTGAAAGTTTAGTTGTCGATGCTAAACTGCGTAAAAGAATGGCGTGTAAAAAACTGTCTTCAATCGTAGATAACTTCTGAATGAAGACGCTGCGCTTTCCACCTAACAGTTCGTTTTCCTACTCAGTTCATACAGCAGCGGTGAAACGACTTTTAGCGAAATGTTCGTCGAGCAGCTGAAACACTCTTCCGAGCAAAGCATTGCACTCGTATACGTCTAGGCGGGAAAAGATTTCGCAATATCATCTGCTGTTTTTGTTCCAAGCAATGAAAACAGAAAGAACGCGGTGTTTTGAGACTAGATTAATTGGTTCACGCACGCATTGCCACGAGTTTAAATAAGAAATTGAGGCGCCAACGCGGACAGAATTAAAATCGAACATAAAGATACATTGTAAAGTTTAAATGCATGCTAATTCCATGTATTTCCAGTAAGGTAGAGGAAAATTAATTCAAGAAAAAAAGACAGAACGGTGTTAATAAATGTTAAATAATTAAAGAATTTTCAATTCAGTCATATGTGATATTGAGCATAATTATAAAAACGGGTTTTTAAATAATTCGAAATCCAATAAAATATCGTCTGAAGAAGAAAAACAAAATTTTTCGAGGCAGGCTATGAAAATAAGTCGCTGAATAAATTTTATTAATCACAGGAGTGATATATGAGGTCGTTAATTCAACCAGCTGTCAATTCCACATCAGAAATTCGAATGAGTTATGGAAGTAAACGACACGGATCCTACAAGACGAGACATGCGACAAAAAGTTATTTAAGTTATTAAGTCTGAGATACCTACTTTAATGCACATTTCATGCAAAGTAAAAAAGCTACAAATGTATCAGTTTGATGATATAACATTTTTTATATTATTATATCTAAACTACAATAATTTAACTAGAAATGCGAAATTGAGAATAAAGGAAGATAAAAGTCAAAGTAACCTAATTATTGCATGTTGGCAAATCTTTAGTCAATTTTTCTAAATCTTTAAATGGCATTTTTATTTATCAACCATAATTTAAACAATCACTTTAAAGTTCATATTAATGAGCAACAAAATGAGAAATTTTATAAATTCTTTTGTTTGCAGTGAGTTAACTGTTTGAATTTTCATAATTACGAAACATAAAAATGGCTTTTACAAAGAATATGTGTCTTATAGAAACAAAATATGCAGCAATTTTCAAAATAAATAATAAAATTTGCAGATGGTAAGTTAATACGAACAATCAAGCAATTGGAATTTCTTCTACAAAAGCTATAAGATATTTAATAATGTTACATAATAAAACAAACATTTGAATGTTCTACGATATTCATGGATTCCTGACGAAAATATTCAAACAATTAGATACCTGAAAATGTAGAATTTATAAACAGCACCGACCAAGAACCTTATAAGGTAAAGTTCAATTTAAGAAAAGACCCAAAGTTTTCTAGTATTTTTCTAGTTTAAAAAAATGACGGGAGGCTGTCTTTTCCAAGCAGCAGCTGATGTTAAAGGCGTAGGACTACTTCACTCGCGTGACTCTTGTTTCTCTTTGTTACTCGCGATTCTCTTTTGTTTCGTATTCTTCTTTGTTCATGCGTTCATTAGTTATGTTTTTAACATATTTAGTTACTGAGACATAGAGGATCGCGTCACCAATTCATGCGTATTTTTGCCTAACTTTGCGACTCAGTAGTCGCTGAACTAGAATTCCGATTTCACATTTTTGTTTGTAACTTCTGTTGTTACCCTTTATCTCTAAAATAAAATATTAGTTATGTTTTTAACATATGTAGTTACCGAGATAGAGAGAATCTCCCATACAACGTTTTTTGTGGCGTTTTGGCGCGTGAATCAAATTCCTTCCTGAGGCCCCAATGGGTGGAACGTAGTCCTACGTTAGAAAAACTAGAAATATATCATATTTCTGAAAAACATAACTATAAAATCACATTAACAATATTTCTAGCTTTTAGGTATCAAGTCAAACGTTAATTTGAGGTTTAATGCATGTTACAATGAATACATTGCTTAAATGGAAGAACTAGTCTGTTCCATAAGGCAAAAATTACTTTCAATCTTATTTTTGTTACTTTTATGTGACTCTCCTGAATTCCCCGTTTTCGTGAAAAATTTTGAAATTTGTTTTACTTGTCCAATTTATAGGCTATATTTAGGTAACTAAAAATGCTTTATTTTTGCTTCCACAATAATCACAAGTAAAGTTATAGTATAAATAATAAACCGGAAATAACAATTCTGATACCTAAAGTGGTAATTTAAAGAGCCTAAAAAATACAAACAATTGGTTTGAACAACTATTTTCTAATTCTCAAGCAATATATTGTCTAAAAATATAGGATTTCGGCTTCCTTCACTTATTTTTATTGTTTTATTGGTTTTTGGTATAACATAACAGTAACTACAACAGTAAAAATTATATTTAGGCGCTCTTATTGCAGTGTTATAATTTAATTCCACTTATTTTGAACTGTTACCTGTTTTAAAGTATTTTGAAATATAAATTTATCCATTGATGCTTAAAAATTACATGGAAATTGACAAAAAGCTAATTCAGACATCGAGACGTCAGTCACTATCTACTATGCAAAATCATTCAGAAAAAATCTAAAAAGCTAAAATATTACAAAATAAGTTTAAAATCAAGAAAAAGTGAGTTTGACTTACAAATATGGCGAGTTTTAAGATTCTAAAGCGAGTACAAATTTTTTTTATACGTTTTGAAAATCTTTAAACACGTTTTCTGAGAAACTGTGTTTTCCGATATTTTTCTTCGCAGCAAACATCATTTTGAAAAATGTCTTTAAGATATTCAAATAAAATTTGGCCAAAATGTTTCATTTGTTTGCAGCTATGTTTTGAACTAAAATATAACCTGTCTGCTTATATTTATCTAGTTTAATGATATTTTAGTGAACAAAATTCGATGATATTTTAGTGAAAAAATTTGATGATATTTTAAAATCAACTCGAGTTTGTTCACGATATTTGGAATATTTCTAAAACTTTTAGAGATACTAAAAATCTTTAAGTTCATAACACGGATAAGTATGCTAGATATTTACTGTGCAAAAATTGATGAAATATATTCAATAGAACTTCTTATAGGAGGTTTGGCGTAACTGTAAATTTTCATTAAAATTTTGCAACACATTGCCTATATTTTGAAAGTGAATGAAGTTTTCAATGAAATTGCAATGGAATTCTTAGTTTTATAACTCATTTTGATTCATCAAAATTTTAAGAATTTCGAAAAAAGTGCCCCGAAGGTAGTCACATACCTTAACAGTTTTGATAAACGACATCTGAATGGAAAATTGCTGTACTTTTTTTTATTTCATTTTCAAATCAGAAAGAATATCCATAAGAAGGAAAGGATACATTGGAAACATGAAATACGCATTGAATGTAATAAATCAACAAGAATATACTGGGAGCCCACACGGTCTATATGCCCCTTTCTAAAGACAACAGATAAATATTATAGTACAACAAATATTTGAAAAACTAGCATTCTATGTATGTTATAATAATTGAAATAAGACCAGCTGTTAGAATTTAGCCATTAAATTTATTGCTTATTAAATCTTTATGTGTACATTAAAGTTCTTTGCTTGAAGTTTCATTTAAAGTTCTGATAATGCTACCATGCGGTCAACATCTTTTCTTCCAAATCCCTAGAATTCTGGGGTATTCAACATTCTAGTACCTCAAATATTGAATGCGATAAACCCAGCGAACTATTGTACTGAATGTGATAAATGAAATGATAAATGTGGCAAAATTGTTCTTTAAATCAATTACTTTAAAATCAATTTTCAATCTAATGTAATCTTTTTGCTTAAAAATTAATTGGAAACTGGCATATAGTTTAGATTTATTTCCTATACTTCCAGATAAAACTATCAGATGATCATCGGAGTAAGGCTCAGATGCTAGGATTCCGGAGATAATAAGTTCCTTTTCATTATTAATTTTAGGGAAAAAATGATCACACTAATTAATTTAATATTTGAATTAAGATAAAAGTCGAGAATTAGAAGTATTTATTGAATTGCAAGAACCTTCCATCACTTGCCTCTCTCTCAATACTTTAGTCTCCTCGGTGCAAGCTCCTAAATGAAGAATCAACCTTAAAGTATAATTCAAACTCGAAAGCAAATGTTTGAGTTCAGCAATCGAGAATAGCTTTTAGATATTCTCTATCAAACAGTAAATTCTTATCGATTTGCTTAGTAGGTGTTTGACTGAGATAAACTTAAAAGATTCCTCGGACAAAAACACGACTTCGTGTTGTATGTGTTTACCTCATATTCAAATCAGTTCACACGATGCACTTTGGGGGGGAGGGAGGGGATGTGATTGATTATCGCCCTCAATGGACTTCGTGAACAGAACACAACGCGCTCCGTCACCTTCCCAGAGAGGAGAGAGAAACGATCGCAAACAACCCCCTACCGGAGAAATAAAAAAGAAAAGAAAGGACTCCGACAATGCACTTCCCGCCGCCTAAAACAATATGCATCCTGTCGTAATGGGTTTTTGGATGGGGTGGCAACACTTTATTTTGTTAACCCGATTCAAAAAGTGAGACTGTCTGGGCAAGTTGTTGTTTTGGCGGAAAAAAACCGGTTTCTCCCCCCTACCCCTTCAGACAATCTAAGGTCATTGGTAAACCCGCCAGTTCCTCCTCCGTCAATAATAATAATAGTCAAGTGAAAGAAAATAAAAAATAAGCGAAAATAAAAATCCTCTCAACCATTCCCGCAACACTTGGCTAGGTGCTTGCAACAGCATCCACTATCGTGTGTAGCCTTCGGGTTGGTGGAATTCTTTTCAGAGGCTTAATTCCTGCCTGCTGGCATATTTCGTGGTCTCCAAAAAACGTAAACAAGCCTCCACGAACAGAAGGGGTTAAACAAGAGGAGGGCGGGCGCTGTGCTAACGCCAGATCTCTGAAGAATTCAAAAGGAGCAGTTTGTTTTGATGTGCGGGTCTCCATCAACCTTATTTATAACGTGCACATCCATCCTCGGCTCAAGTGACATCAAACAAACATTTGGGCAAGAAAGTACAGTGATGGTGGGGAGTTAATCGTTGTTTGGCTGATTTGTTAATGATACTTTTCTGTAACAGACCACGCTCTTTATGTGTATCATTAGCTAAGGCAATGACACTTAACTTTAAAAAAAATCCGGAGAGATCTCCCCTCGACTTTCTCATATATACTTCAGCGTGAAAACATCACTTAAAATAAACTAAACAAACGGGAGCGATCTCCCTTCGACTTTCTCGCATACTTTGGTATAAGAATGTCACTTATAATAAACTAAAAAAAAATCAGGAGCGATCTCCCTTCTACTTTTTAGTATATTTCAGCACGAGAATGTTACTTATAATAAACTTAAAAAATCAGGAGCGATCTCCCTTCGACTTTCTCGAATACTTTGGTATAAGAATGTCACTTATAATAAACTAAAAAAAAATCAGGAGCGATCTCCCTTCGACTTTCTCGCATACTTTGGTATAAAAATGTCACTTATAATAAACTAAAAAAAATCAGGAGTGATCTCCCCTTGACTTTCTAGTATATATCGGTATAAGAATGTCACTTATAATGAACTAAAAAAAATCGGAAGCCCCTTTGACTTTCTTGAATACTTCAGCATAAAAAAAATCACTTATAATGAACTAAAAAAATCGGGAGCGATCTCCCCTCGACTCTATCAAATATTTTAGGATAAGAATGTCACTTAAAATGTATGGTGAAAATTTCTTTGATATGATTTTGCCCATGTATCCTGTAGCATTAATAAAAATACTCTATGAATATCTAAAATTTTTTTTTTAGACTGTGAGTTTGTCATTGCTGTTTTTGATTGCTCAATTTTGATGCTTTTCGGGGATTACTATGGAAACTATGAGGCGAATAAATAAATTTTTATGAAGTTCTAAAAACTAAAAAGGAAAAAATCTATTAAATGATGCTAGTTTGATTACTACTTTCCTATAATTTTTCCGATTTCCACAATTTATAAAAAATAAAATATTTTCTTCACTAAAACCATGATAACTTTTCTTAAATAAAAATGTACTTGAAATTTATCTAGATGTAATGATAATGTGGTTTAGTTTGTTTGAGGGTTTATGGCGCAAGGGCCAGTATTTGGCCATGATGCGCCAAACAAGGTAGTAATATGTAGAAAGGTAGTAATATGTAAAAATGTAGCAATATGTAAAAAGGTAATATGTAAAATGGTAGTAATAGTAATGGTAATGTAAAATGCCAATAAAAGCAAAAACTGAAAATGTGCTTACTATTTTTCATGGATCTAAGGGGCAACATGGGTGTTAAAAATATATTTGCAAATATGGCGTTTTTCTGCTTAGTTTTATAGGGAAGGAAATAGGGTACGTTACTACGATAATGTTTTTAGGCTGGCATGCTATCTGTAAATTGCCTGGTGCGAAAATCAGGCATCCAACTTTCTGGTGGATAGAGAGCGACCAAATTCGACATGTAGTTAATTCTTGGATAGTAGGTAGAGGGTAGTAGAAAGAGGTTTTCGAAATTTTCATTAGATTTTTAATTAATTAAAAATTAATCGAAATTTTAAGGCTCTTTCTCAATAACTTGGGAGCGTATTATAGCAAAAGAAACATTTTTGCAGCACTTTAAAATTAAAAAATATTAGCTTTTCAGTAAAACCAATCCTATTGACATGCAATTTTTACCTTAATTTTAATAAATTAAAAAAATAATAATCCCAAACACAATACGTAGCAATGCTTTTTCTTGCTGTAATGAAATTTAAAACTTTCATCAAAACTTTCACTCGCGTGCTTTCGTTAGTGTTAATGCTATGGTTTTAAAAATGTTTTCTTTGGAAATAGCTTCCACAGCAGAATTTTCATTTTCGCTTTTACTAATAACATAATGTTTTTAGGTTTGTATTCTTTCTGTAAATTGCGTGATCTAAAAATTGTTACGCACAAATTCCAACGGCTGATGCAATCAAGTCTGGCGAAAACAAGACAGATAAATCAAGTTTAAAAGACTATCAGGCTACGATATTTCGGACTAGAGGCTCCAATTCCTTATTTTTTTCAATAGTTTTTATCCGACCCAGAAAGTTTTAAAGTCATCAAATTTTATGACAATTACGATACTTCTTCTATGTGTACTTCGCATACGAAAACTTAAAAATTATGCTTCCAGTATCTTGCACTATTATAAATTTTTTGTCACCTTTCTACACTCGAATGGCCATGAAGGGGAACTAATATTTGTACCCGAATACGCAGAAAAACTCAACGTAGTTTTCCATCGGTTCTTTATTCTTGGAATCATTCAAACAGAACCAGTGACGTATATATTGTTGGATGACATTATTAGAACTTTTCAAGTTTTCCTAACATGATAATTTAACTATATTAGAGCTTCTTTAACTGAGAGTAGCAACACCTAGTGGAGTCCAGTAAAACAATATTGTTGTCGCGGAAAATTTCACAGTGTCCTTCTTTTTTCAGATTCTCTATCATCTATAAGCAAAAAATAGCAAAAAAATAGACTTAACTTTAAACATTTCACTGAGACTTGATAATTGAAATTAATTATTGTTTAATTTAACATTAATTAGCGCTTAATTTTCGCATTTATTTTCCAATTTCGGATAAAAAAAAATTTGCATAATTTTTTTAAAACTTGACCAGGTGTCACGAGTGGAAAAAAGTTTATGATGTTCTGATTTATATCATTTTTAGACCATTACAGGTTGAATTCAAAATTTTAAAAAATGAAAATTTAAGAAAAGCAATATTCATTCGTAAAACTACACTTTTAACAGCTTGAATAGGGAAGATTCAACATTTGTTTCCAGCAGCACATTGACTTTATTCTAAGCTATCGTGCATAGTTTAACGTAGTTCGTAGATTTAAATAAATAAACAGACATTCTGAATGCCTAGGAAGTTCTGCAATGTCATCCACAATAGCGTACGAGTCTTTTAGCCTTTTCAATATTGTTTTTTTTTCCTGCGTAAACAAATTTTAATAAATATATTCTCTGTCTACCCAGGAAACTTCTGCAAACCCATACACAATATCGCTCATTTTCTTTCCAGAATGAAACACGAATAGCATTTTTATGTTGTCAGCATATGAATACTGTTTTCAACAGTATTCACCACAGAATAGCTTAAAATAATATAAACTTTTGCTTTAAGTCAAACACGGTATTGTGTGTCTGCGTGCAAAAGAAAATTTACAAAAATGTTCATGATTTTGACACAATTGGCAGAAATTTCCGGCCAGACATTTTCCTTCCTAAAAGTAATACAAATCATATATTTACAGATTCAGTATAGCAATTGTGAGTTACAGAGTTAAAATTAAAAACTGCTGTTTTGAACAGGGTTTCTTGTTGATGCTTCTTAAAAATATTAACATCACAGTTTTTTTATGCAGCCTTAGTCCAAGTTTGCTGATTTTGATGCTTTTATTGGATCTGCATTTTTCCAACTACATTTTTGGAGGGGTGAAGTATCTTAGCTATAGACCGAAAAAAAAATATAACCGACAGCAAGCGCTCAGGGACTTCTTTTGGGTCGCCTGCAAAATTTTAAAATTGTTACAGTAGAACCTCAATAAACCGAACTAAATGGGATGACCACTGTTCGGATTCCGGAAAATTCGGTAAAATACTCTTAATATACCAAATACAGTAGAGCAGCGGTTCCCAACCTTTTTGGTTGTGCGGACCACCTGTTACGTAAAAAAAATATTTTGAGGCCCACTAACTAAATATACAAGTAAAAAAAAATACAAACACATATATTTATATATATACACAGGGTGTCCACACTTATCGTGTTCCAATATCTAATTTCTAAACCGTTAGAGATAGACATATAGTTCCAACTGGAAAAATTCTTTAAATGAAGGGAAGAATTATAATATATCTTTCTTCAGTGAATAAATATATTCATGAAAAAGTTACGAAATCTAACTTTTTATACGGTTCCCCGGTCCTATCAATCATATTTAGTAAAATATTTTTGACACTCTAACATTTTAAACAAAAAAAGTCCCACTCTTTTGCGACTAAAACTGACAGAGTTATGGAGCTTTGAATATCGCTGACTTAGACCACTTTACACCATTTCAATAGCCGTCTTGCAGACTATTCATCGACGAGGCCGCTGATTAGTAAAAATCATGAAATTCGAAGCTCCATATCTCGCTCAGTTTTAGTCGCTGAAGGGTGGTTCTTTTTTCGATTAAAATTTTTAAAGCGTCAAGAATATTTTACTAAATATGACTGATAGGACCGGGGAACCGTATAAAATGTCAGAATTCGCAATTTTTTTCAGAAATATATTTAGTGACACAAAAAACATAAAATATAATTCTTCCCTTCATTTAAAGCATTTTTCCAATTGGAACTATACGTCTATCTCTAGCGGTTTAGAAATTAGCTATTGGACAAGATAAGTGTGGACACCCTGTATATTAGATGCCCTTATATGCCAGTAATTAGTGAAGCTTACTGTGAAAAGAAAAAAAATATATTGTTTTATAAAGCAAGAAACAAGTGAAGACTCTTGAAGCTCCCCTGACTTCGACTCCTGACTAGCATTTCGCGGCCCAGTAATACGCTATCCGAGGCCCACAAGTGGGCCGCGGCCCATGGGTTGGGAACCATTGCAGTAGAGTATTGACTTTGTGTGCTTTGTGAAAGAGTTCGCAAAGAGCTAGCTGCGATTCATATCGTCAAGCAGGTTTAGTTCCCTTCGTCAGGAGAAGATAACCGATTTTGTTTCTACTAATTAAGATGCTGTATTCATTTTTAAACACAAATTCAACTGTTTCTTTTAAGTTAGGAATAAACATTAGCTTTGTTTCTGATGCCTTATTGTTATTTTCCTTCATTTTTTTAATGAACATCTTTCAGAAAATTTAAAAAAAAGATGTCGGATTATTCGAAATTTCGAATTTCTGAGGTTCGGATTCCCGAGGTTCTACTGCATTTACGATAGTTTACCTCTGACTGACAGATATTTTAATAATATGTTAGAGTGCAATCTCATGATCCAACATTAAATTATCCAATATCGAATAACTTAATGACGGTTTAGTTTAGTTTAGTTTAGTTATATTAGCGTCATGTTTTGAAGCAACACGAGCGCTATTTTGGGACGGACCTCGTAATTTTAAACCGCACAGATGACGAGGACGACACCTGAGCTGGCACCCCTTCTCCAAACTTCCGCACCACACCAAAGGGAGGACGTTTGGCCACTACGTATAATTTAATGTCGGAAACATATCATAAATAAAACATCATTTAATATCATAAATTTTATAATTTAATGTCGGAAATGTATCACAAATAAAAAAAATTACACTGAAGCGCATAATCATTATACGAGTGTTTATGTCGCCATTTGTAGAAAGTAAAAATTAGGCCACTGCGAGCGGCGACCAGAAAGTCAGTGTTGCTGGAGACTCCAAGTCAATTAGACCATTGTGACAGTGAGTCTCGTTGTTAATCTTCCATTCATTTGCATGTAGTTTTTTGTTTTTGTTTTAACCATTCAGGGTTTTGTTTGTGTTTTTTCAATGCGATTGTTTCAGTATGATGGCTATAAAGGAAGAGTTCTTGTTTCAATGGAGGAGACTGAAGAGAAGTCAATTACGATAAAATGACTCGTAAGAATGGACTAAAGGCTACTGAAGCAGACTTGAAGTACACTGAACATCAGGAGTTCATGCTTGGCTTTATTAACCTTTAAATCACCCTTTACTGAAATTGATTATTGTTTCTATAGGGACCGTCAGAGCCCAGAGATGATGTCTGTACCTATTCAACGCATAGACAGACTATATAATGCACATGCATTATAAACTGTCACACAACTCTAGGGCTGTGATAAAACAAAAATTATTTTCTAACTGTATAAAAAGGTAAAGGTACGGGAACCTGCAAGCAGACAATCCACTTCACAATTTAATCAGGAAGAGTAAAGCAAAATTGTTACAATAGTCGCATCTGCTCTAGCACGTGATATATTGTTACAAATAATGGCATGGTAAGGTACAGTGAATATTCCCAATCACGAAATCTCTTGCATTTATTTATGCAAACACAAAATTGAACTTCAAATTCAAATCAGTCTGCACCCATAAAACTTCTTCATTGTTCTAACAAAATACCATGCATACATAATTTTTTTTAACGGATGACTAAACAGGCATTAAACCTAACGAATATTAGTATGCATGTACAACAGCGGAAGTGACATTAAATTTCTTCGCCAATTTCATCGAAACAATGAGCAATTACACCACACCCCCAGAAAGAAATAATTTTCATCTAGTACATATTCAGAGTGACCAAATTTCAAAGCAATCACATGATTCAGAAGATTCTCAAAATTAAAAAGTTTGGGGTTATATGGTTCTTACGCCTTAATCTGTATTATTAATATAATAGCCTAGATCCTCCGGTAACGCTCTGACGTCACCAACAATAAAACTCCCGCCATAGCACTGCGAGACGTTAAACAGCATTATTTCATTGTTAGAGAACCTAAATTTCAGTAATTTTAAATTTAAAAGAGTAATTGTCGTTATAATTTCAAATTTAATAGCTCTAAAATAGTGAAATAAAATTTGCTATCGATTGATATAAAATTTATCTCGCTATGATCAATAATTCCCGAGAAATTTTAAATTATGTTAATCCTATATTTCAAATTAATTTCCGTTTTTTAATAGACAGTAGTAAATTACGTCAGTGGTATATCATGCGCGTGATATTCTTTGGACGCCAAATGGTATCTGAATGCAATCGTGGCGATGTTGTTTTCTTGCCAAGAATTAAATTAGCCACCAGCGATGTGAATTTACCATTCGTTCTCAACCGCCGCCAGTTCCAGTTTATTCCAGCTTACACGATGACTATCAACAAATCGCAGGGGCAAACTTTCGATCATGTTGGAATTTACCTCGATGAGCCTGTCTTTTAACATGGACAGCCCTATGTTGCACTTTCAAAGTCTAGGATTCCCAATCACGTTAAAATTTACACAAAGACATCTGAAGTACAAGGAAAATTATTAAACAACGAAAAATACTCAGAATGTTACTCAGAAGGTAGAAGAGGTTTTTTGAATAAAGAAATATTCAAACAATATGTAAATAAAAAAAATATTTCCTGTCATAAAACATGTTTATTTTCAATCAATTTTAAACATTTCTTTCGCATATATATTCATTTAAACACGTCAAATTTGAAGGGAAATCTCTCGAATGAAGAGGGAATTTGCATCCGTCAAACCACGACGGATGATTTTCTAGTTATTTATAATAACGCGAGAAATTTTGTAACTTCTACATCTCTCGTTGCTAGCTCTACATTATTGTTTCTTAATTAATTAAAAATATAAATTGGACACGTTAAAAATACCGTCTATAAATATATACCGGTCTTTTCTTTGGCAACATTTGCTATCGACTGTTATTATTTTTGGGTAAAAAATAACTTACAATTCTTTTGTAGGTTAAACTTAATTGAAGCTAAGGTAGAATATTTTTTATTAATACTGTGTTACTTTTTATATGTAAATATCATTAAAAATTATTCACCTTCATCATTTGATTTATTATTCGAAAATTGAAGATGTGAATTTCGTATTTACCACTTGGGTAACACTAGTAACATAACAGTTTAAAATTTTTTTATTAAGTTTCGGGAATTTGAAACTCCATATATCTACTGAATTGTATTATCTATTCACGAATTATAGAATTAATATAATTTAAGTGAAATTACTTATAATTACTTATAATTAAGTGAAATAACTTAAGTGAAATTCATCATATTCATTCTGAGTACCACCTGGATACATGAAGGGGGAAAAAACTGAGTTGTTTATAAAAAAACAGTTTCTAAAGACGAAAAATTTGTTAATGAACTTTCGCTATTTAGCAATGAATTCTAAAAATTTTCATCATTTAAAAATATGATGGGAGCAGAAGGAATGTTCCTGATATTGTTCTATTTTCCTTTTATGGTTTTTATATGGAAGTTTTATTTAACCTTTTTTATTTCTCATATACAGGATTATAGGCATAAATCTGTTTTATTTCTGATAATACTAACCAATTCTTCGTAAAACACTCACCATTTTTTTAATGAAATTATTGATTTAAAGCTGAGATATGACTGAAATTTCAGCTTTCATCCAACAAGTAAGGGTCTATTTAACTGGAACGGGTAGCAAATTTTAGTTACTGCACGAATCCCTGATAAAATTTTGTAATCGACTTAAGCCGTAAGCACTTTTGAAAAATAATTGGTATGAAACAAATTAAATGTTACATTCTGTTAGTAATAAGATATGCAGCCACTTCATACAAAAAAGAATATTAATAAAGTGCATCACTCTTAACAACTTCGCTCCGATAAAAAATAATTAGTTTAGATAAGTAGTTTATTCATAGAAAAAGCAAGAAAACATATTAGTTTAAACGCAAAATAAATACGCTTTTGTTTATAGAATAATATTGTCACTATCTCAATATCGTAGAAATCTCTCAAGGCTCATATTAAATGTTACATTCACATAGATTTTTGTGATTAATTAATTTGAATATTTAATTCTTGCTTTTATGAAATGATGCTTCTATTTACAAGCTTTTAAAATGATGCAGAAGCTAATTAGCTTAAATTAAGCGGAAAAAAATTGGACAAGTTCCAAATAAAAAATATCATATTTAGCTAAACATGTTTCCAGGGAAAAAAATGAACAGAAAGCAGATACCTTATTTTAATTTTTATCTGGAGGAAGAGAATATGTGCTAGTCGTACGAAATCAATTAAGCAACGAAAAATTAATTTTCCTGAAAACCAGGAAGGAAGGCAGTTATTCAATTAGAATTGACGCTGAATTTAGTTGTTGTTCTTCAAAAACCGAGAAATTAGCGGCTGTAATATGGCAACGATCTATATATATATATATATATATATATATATATATATAGAAATTGTAAATATTTTTAAATAATAAATACTTTTCTATCAAAAAGCTACTACATCATTAGCATAAAACAATAATCCAAAGGAAGGTGTATTGGGCTGTTAAGATTAATAAAATGTTTTTCAATATACGATTTTTACTTTTCTATCTACTACTGATATAATAAACTGAAGTAGTAAATTTTCTCATAAAATGTTTCGAACAACAAAATAAAAGAATTAATATTCGTATACCAAATATTATACCAGAGTATTGACTTTTAATATTCATTCACGAAGTCTATCTCAAATATAACACATAATCCACGGATGAAAATAAACAACAACGCAAGCCTAAAAACATATAATTAAACGAGCATTAAAAAATTAGAAATCCAGTTTTATAAAGCTAAACACATTTTTCTCCATTTTCATCCGATGTTTGATTAAGTCTCTAGCTTTTTCGTAAAAACGCGGAAACTTTAAAACCCTAACACCTTCGTTTACATTAGCTAGGATTAGGATATATTTTCATTATGACGTCAAGGATCAATTTTAAAAACATTCTTTTAGTCAACGCCGGGGAATTTTTTATTTATCGTAGGGAAATTTACAACCGGAAACATCCGTGCAGAGTTGAGAAGTTAAAAGTAATTTCACCACGCATAATTCAAAAATGTCTTGAAGCTAATAAATTCGGCGAACGTCAATCCGTCGATGAAACCAACGCTAAAAGAAAATTCTCCCCAAGAGGTTCTCACACACTGTTAGCAGAAGACTTTAATTTTAATGAATAAAAAGAAACTTCTTACTTCCTTGCTGTTTTACTGCTGGTAAAATTGAGATACAGATCAAAGAGAAAATTCTAGAGAAAAAGTTCTAAAAATTAAGCACGAAAGGCAAGCAATTAATTACGGTAGATTATTAAAATTTAAGATTACAAGCTTGAGTGGTTGCGACACTTTTAAGGGTAAAAATCTGGCATCAGCCACAAACGAAGAAAAAATCAGACTCCTTTAATTCTTAACGTTAAATTAAACGAACCTAATTAAAAATGGCGCGCAGATAAGATATCGTCTGATTAATCTCCGTATGATATCGAAGATAAGATCTTTTAAAAAGAATGGGATGGAGTTTTAAAAGTTATTTACTTTAAATTTTCCTTCACCAAACACTTTTCACTTCCTTAAAAACTGTATGGGGGATCTAATGCCTTTTTCGCCGATGATTTTCATCCCTTTAAGCAAAAGATAACGAATTTCTTCTTAGGATGTGGCAACACTGAATAGCTGCTGCTGCTAATAGGAAAGTGTTTTAAAGAATACTGTTATGATAAAGAATTTTTTAAAAAATATTAAAATGGCTCAATGGTGAAAAGGAAGGAGGAAATTCTGTACTTATTATTTTAGGGAAAAAAGAACGTTCGTGATTAGAAAGAACTTATTAATGATTTTTTAAGAAAAAAATCTCTGATTTGAGCAAAGCTCGTGGCATTATAAAAGAGTTAAAAGGAAAACTTTCACTCATAAAAACGAATTTTGTAATAAAAATATGGCGGAATTTTCAGTTTTGTTCTCATAAATGAATCAAAAACATTCAACTTATGGAATTTTGAAAAATTATTTAACATTCAAATATCATAAAAACATGATAAGTTAGTTTTATGCTTTTAGGAGAGCTTTTAATCTTCGTGTGAAAAATATCCTAAACATTTAATTTGAATAGGAACACGGTTAAAAAATAAAATATAATAACGAACCAAAAATTGGTAAAATATGATGATGAATTCATGAATATAAAATCCTGCTACTTGGACACAAAAGCATGATGATGACAAGGTTTTAAAATATGAATACTGAACATCTGATCAAAAACAAAGGAGGAAATATTTAAAGAACAGTCTCATATGGACCCCTAGAATAATAATATTCTCTCACACAGACGCATGTAGAAAATCTTAGCGGAAATTTGATGAACTGTGTATAGAACCAACTTATGGGTTCAAGATAGAAATTAACAAAGAAATCTGCTACCGATCAGTGGTTGTCGTAAGTATTCAAATTCATATTACAGCAAACTTTCACTTTTAGTGCGATGGGATATAGTTTTCATGAAACAGAAACACATTTTTCCTTTGTGAAACTTCGAAAATGAAACAAAATGGTAAGCGATTATATTGCCATTATGCAATAATATTGGATCGAATCATAAGTTTCATTCTGAAAAATAATAATGTTGATCAAATAATTAATTTTTAACAGTTTCCTTTCTTTCGATACAATAAGTCGTAGAAAGTAAATTATTAAAACATAAATAATTCAAGATACGTGGAACAGGCTGAAAACTAATTTTTAATCAATGACAAACACATTATCTTCTTCCAAGTTCTGGTTTTCTCATTTAAGAAAGAATGTGAATCAACCGACATTTTGAAACAAAATTTGGAACAGACGGGTAAAAAGCACGGCAGAAACATTAGTAGCAAAGAGAATCTTTAAAATTATGTTTAGAAAGCAGCTGTTGATCTCTACTCAATGATAACAACAGCATCAACTATTATGTTTTTAAGAAAGAATATGTTTTCATAAATAACTTGATCCACCTAAACGTCTGCCATCAACAAGAAAGGAAACTTACAATGGAGTCTATACAATTTTTAGAAAAGTGTCGCCCTTTTCAATTGTTAAGTATACTTTTAAGATTACTTATGATTTTTAGCTACAAGACACGAATACAGGAAATTTTAACAGGAATGATAGAAAAGGAGATAACACCAAGAATATGTTTTATTGATACCGGTTATCATTCTTGGCATATGAAATTCTGAATAACGGCATTTTTATATGTCACCACCATACATAACGATTAATTTCGGAAACTAATTTTGATGCCAAATGTAGTTATTTTAACTCTGAAATCATCTCAAATAAAAGTCTTTTTCTTATTTATGAAAATTAAAATAATATTCTTTTACTATTCGATTAAAATTCGCAATGAAGAAAATTCTCAAGCTAAGTTAAAATGAAATAATTTACTTTTAAAATATTAACTATCCTTTTTTATGTGTGTAATGTTGTTCAAATGCACAATTTTTTTCTTACAAAATGACAAAAAAAATTATATATATTCAAACATTTAGGTTTATAAGTATTCAAAATTTATAATTCTTTACAAATATTTCACAAAATTCAGTGCTAGCGTCGAAATTCCCATGAAGAAATCAGTGCTTTAATCAGTGTTTACATAACATTTGTCACAAACTAGTTTAACTCAACCTAGAAACTTGTTTCCCACAAACCACAACTTTTGGCGGTGGCGTCCAGGTGTTTTCAAATGTGCCAGATCAAATAAAAATCAACAAATATTTCTTTAAATATTTTAGCTGTTTTAAGTAACAAAACCAATATGTCTGAAATCAAAACGTGCAACTTAGAATTTAATTAAAATGCGCATAGTAATGATCTCTAAATGCATAAAATTTTGTCTTGTTATCTTCTTCATTTTCGAAGAACTAGATCTTTATTTCGAAAATCAGACAATTTCTTTTTCTTTTTTTTTTGTTTTTTTCTGGAAATATAGTAAAGGTAATTTTATTAATTATTAAAAGAGCATGTATTTCTGTCTTTGCTTTTAAAGAGAGCAGGAGCAGTATACGCAGCGAAATCCTGAGAAATTATTCTATCAAATGATGCAATAAAAAGTGAAAATGTTCAAATAATTCGAAAATTTTCAAATATGAATGTATCGAATTTCTAATATGAATATTTTGAAAATATTCATATTACCACTCCCTGAACTGGAATTGGAGAAAACAGAAAAACTTTATTTTTCTTGTAATGAGTTAAAATTTTAAAGTGACTGCACAATAATCAACCTTCAAGTTTATGAAGATGATATATTATTAAAGTTTAAGATCGGATGTAGTTATACTATCGGGAACCACGGCCGAAATTCGCATACTGAAATACAATTATTTTCAGAAAAAGAAAACCTAATGCTACATTTTTCTAAACTGAATTATTGTATAATAACCAGCCCACTGAGAAACAGATCGTAATTGGTTTGTTTTTACATAACAAATGGTACACAATCTGGTGCAATTTACAATAGATGACATTTAATCAACATTCCCGACTGCATAAATACGTCCAATTAAAATTTCAAATCGACATTTTCATCTGAAAAAAAGTCATTTACATACCAGTAATAAAAGACATTTAATAAAGCACGACATGTATTAGCTACAAGCAAACTTGCTTAGCATTCCTTTATATTAAAATATTAATGAAAAACATCAAAACATATTGTGTAAGGCTCCAATTTATTTTTAAAATTTATTTTCGTAATAAAAGAGTTAGTGGCAACAGAACAGCAAGATTATGCCATCAGAATTAGAAACATTATTATTCGCTTATCGCTTTGTACTGCTACGTATCGCTATTCGCGTATTCTCGTTAAATAAATATATATTTTTACAATCTTTGGCTATCTTTCAGTTCTAAATTTATATTTAAACTTATTCTACACTTAAAACATTAATTTTATACCTTATAATTGTCTTCGTCAGTATTATTAATAAAAATGATCATAGTTAGAGGACGAATATATTTTTACCTTACTAAGAAGTAAGACCAGAAATCACACAATCCTGGATATCCACACAAGAGCATAAATCCATTCGAATACTTCGGATGCAATTCCCACCAGAGTGGCGGGAATTGTCACCTATGATGCAGATGAAACGAATGTAAACACACTTCACTTTCCAATAAGACGGAAGGACCCCTTTCACCAGTCCCCTACCGACCCAGTTATGGAAAGAAAGGTGCCATAGACACACACTTCCGGCTCCTTAACCAGGAACCGGAAGGCAACCGTTACGCCGGTGTCACAAACTCGCAACAGGACAGAAACTAACACGGAAAGAAGGGTGTTACGTCTTCAGCAAGCTGGGGGAAAACACTGCAGCTCCGAAAATGATCAGATTCCCGCGGCCAATTCGCAAATTTACACTGTTTAGGTCAAGTTAAAGTTAGATTTGCAGGGCTTTTATTAATGTTTATTAAAAGTAAACGCACGCGTTCACAGGCAGATGTTGGAATTGAAAGAATGGACCGGTACATAGCGGATGTAGTTAGGAGGGAGGGACGCGATGTGGGGAGGGGGAAATGCCTCCCTACCTACCTCCCCCATCCCGAGGGGGTGCTGCCAAAAAATGAATGTATATTTCCTGGGGGGACAGGGGAATGAAAGCGTAGATGGAAGGACGCCGAGGCACCACCACTGCTGTTAATTTAAGGAACTTGCGAAGCGTGATTTTAGTGTGACAAAAGCTGCTGATAATCAGCCATTTTTCCGTGAGGCACGAAAAGTCGTTATTTTGGGAAACACTCAGCAAGGGTTTCGTGTTAATAGTTTTAATAACATTATTCAGATTCGCACACATTAAGTTAAGAGATAATTTAAGCATTATTGAATGGAGTGAGTGGATAAATGATAATTTGATTCAAAAAGAAGTAGAAAGGTTTTGTATCGAAAAAAGAATGTTCTAAATATGCTTAACACAAGTTTATTGAAATTACTTTGCAAGATTTTTCAAAATCCTCATGTGTAAACATTAATGAAACCAATTTTAGATAGCTTGGTGCAAATATGGCGTATTATATCAAATCGACCGACTGCAGCGTTGATAAGTAAAAGGACCTTCTTTGAATACATGTATGAATCGAAGGGATATTGAAGGTTCCATACACTCTAACAGGTTAAAGCATATATTCAAAGATCCTACCACTCAAACATTTGTAAAAAATAATGAAATTTTGAATTTACTTTCAAAGCCTTCAGAAGATTTGACCTTAGTGCTCTATAAGCCTCCAAACTAAAGGCAATGATGTAAGGAATAGGCAAATTTTGAATTTACTTTCAAAGCCTTCAGAAGATTTGACGTTAGTGCTCTATAAGCCTCCAAACTAAAGGCAATGATGTAAGGAATAGGCAAATTTTGAATTTACTTTCAAAGCCTCCAGAAGAGTCGAAAGGACCTCAAGGTGCTCTATAAGCCTCCAAACTAAAGGCAATAGAGAAAAATGGTTCAAAAATCGCAATTTTAAAAAACTTGATTATATTCTCAGTTACAGATAGTTATCTCAGTTACCTCAGCCAGTGTGATAGCTAAATGAATATGATCAAATAATTCATGTTCTGCAATCAATAGACAAAAATTAAATTCCCTCAGTCAAATTTCTGATTTTCACGTGCAAACATAAATTTCAATGCAGATATATTTCCGTTCTGAAGTTGATTACCATATTTTATATATACGAGTGAAAACCTGCCATAGTTTGAAATATCTGTTCAAACAACGCCCATAAAAAATTGAAATTAGTATCAACAAGTTATATATCTACTCAACGCGTCAAGTTTCTTCTGTATAATACTTATGTTTTTTTATCGAACATTTAACTATTATCTCTTTAATAATTAAACGATTTATTTCTTTTAATCAATGAAATTCTAAAATATTTAACAATTACTAAACTTCCTACATAATTAATTATTAACTAAAATATTAACTTCTAGAATAATAAATTTCAAAACTAAAAATGTTATGCAACATTGATATTGGCTTCGTGAAATTCTCTTTGCTAATTCACAAAATTTATGTTCTATCGACAGATAATTTTCAAAATCCATCAAAAAGTGAATTAATTCTGTATTAAAATTGTGATAATTAAAACTTCAAAATGAAAGTGATCTTTAAATTTTATCCATTTATCAGCCTATACATAAATATGCTCCTGTTCCACATTTACAGTCAAATCACTATGGCCTTGAGATATTGTTAAAAAACGTAATATTTTCCGTATAACAACGATGACTTTGTCAGTGCTGGAACAACAAGATAGCTTATATAATTCAGATTGTCTGCAGATATCAAACAGTCAAAGAAATGCAGTCACGAATGAGATCCAAAACAATTATTATGCAAGTCTAATGATTACGGCTTACAATTCTAACTATCATCCTTACACGACCAACTCTGTTTTTTTTTATATAAAAAGCAATATCACTAGTTTTAAATTTGTATGACTAAGGGTATTTTTGTTGCATGAGAAAGGATGTGTTGTGATTTATGAGTTGCCATAGATAGCGCTGCAGTACAGATGGCGCTGTTGCTCAGCCAGAATATATGCAGTTAAGCCTGGTAAACTCAAGCTATGATTTGCTTGCCGCGTGCTTGTAACACGAGGATTTTCGTGAAAGAATGCAAATCTTGTTGCACTGTTATTGAATGTGTGAACATGTTGTAGTGAGTTATGCAACCTCATGTGAGAACGCTAATTCTTGATGCGTCATTGCAATTTGTGTTCATCAGCAAGTCAACTGTTTGTTTATCGTCTTCCGTCCATTCTGCGTGTTTGTTAAATAAACTTCGTTCATCGAACTTGGTATGGTTCTTGAGTACAGAACGACACGGACTACATGCAACCACCCCTTTGGTTACGATGAGGTAGCACATGACCCCTCAGTATACAAAAAAATGTTTGTTTTTAAGAAGAAATTTACCTAAAATTAACAAAGAGAGATAGTTATTAACCCTTTTCAGTTAACTCCAGTGCAGTTTCATCACCAAACTCGTGAAACGTTCGCCAATCTTTAAAATACTCGCCAAACGTCAAAAAAAGTTTTCGTTTAAGAAACATTACATTTTCTCTTTAAGATTGAAATAGGAATTTTCTGGATTGCCATATTTCGCGAGTTATCGCTTGAAAAAATTATACCATGTCGTAGAGCGTAACTATTAGATATTGCGACTAATGGACGGTTAAAGAGCCAATAAAATTACAAGAATTAATTTAGACTAATCTACACTAATATCTAGGAGTTTTACACAGAAAATTCAGTCAAATAATTTTGTTAACGTTCCAAACTAATTAAAAAATGAAATCATTCAACAGGATCAATTCATGCTCATGTGATACATGCCAAGTATGTCCGCCAATTTAATTTTGGAATCCCCTGCGCATCTTAAAAAAGGAAAAATGGCATAACAGCACAGAATAAGATAATTTTTACTTAGATGTTGGATAATATGTTGTTCTGTAATTTTTAATCACGTGTCTGTGTCGTCACGTGAACAGACTCCATTAACCAGAGACGCGAAGAAAATTTTAAGAGAAATTTGTTGACATCAGATAACAACTTATAAGAAAAGGCACAGAGCAGTTTCAATTCCTTTCTTTCATTAAAACTTTTATCACAAATACAAAGAGTGTTAATGAGTAAAAGTTCCACAAAATTGTATTTCAGAAATGCTAGACAGAATGACTCATGTCAAGAAATATTCGAAGTTACATTCTTCTTCCAATATAGTAAAATAGTAGTACGCGCACGGCGATGCCCGTGGAATCAGGACTTCAACAAAATAAAAAAAATCGCCCACAATGACACGAAAAAGTTTTCAAAACAAAATCAAAACAAAAGATACACATTATAGATTTTCCCGCGATAATAACATGTAGAAAAACAGTACAGAGTACATTAATCCAAAACAATATAAAAAAATTGTTGCCCGTGGAATCAGGACTTCAACAAAATGAAAAAAAAGTCTTAGAACATGACAGAAAGCTCCGAAGGTTATGACGTCACCTGACCCTTCATCCAATCAAATTGAAAGCTGCGTTCCGAAAGACTGTCGCTGAAGGAATTTCGCTCGACAAAAATAACTTTCATCTGCCCAGGAATAATTTAATTTAAAAAAAACGGGAAAAGATATTTTAACCGTTCTTGTTTTAAATCAGAGAGAACCGTTCTAGCTATAAGATGAAAAAAAATTGAAAATAATAGTGTTATTAGAAAGTCGGATGCAACAAATTTAAAAACAAAACTAACATTTAGATGGTAAAACTGACTATTTTTTAAAAAATTCTCAAAATTCAGTAAATTACGTTAGAAATTCAAAACTAACTTCATTAGAACGGAAATCGCGTGCTCTTACCGATGGTCTACCTATTTTTGTCGTACAATTCGAAACCATTCTATTGAGAAATTTGTGCGAAAAATCAACCAAAACAACACAAAACATTAAATAAAAACATTTCTAGATTAAAATTTAAAATTTCGGCTTCGAGGTGCATTCAGTCACCATTACGACTACCTGTGTACCAAATTTCATGGCTGTAAGTGCGATAGATTCGTCTGGACATCGCAGACAAACACACACAAACATTGCCTTTTATAAGTATAGATGAAACAAAAAATTGTGTAAGCTTTCTGATGATATTTGAATTGAACGTGTTTAACATCACTTATGGTCACCCGATAATTCAACCGAAATAAAAGGAAACTAAGTTACAACTTTACTGGTAAGTGCTTTACAACTTTCTATTACAAAAATCTGGTGCTAATACTGAAATGAGCATTTAAGCGCAGCAGAAAGACATTTTATAATATAATGTCAGTAATCTTCTCAAAGATATACATAGAATCGCACAAAGTTCTGCTAAATGTTCGAAACAGAAGGAACTATTAACGAACGACACAAGACGCGGGCATTCCTATAAAGAAAAAGTGTTGGCAGTATTATTAGTTCTCTGTTGTAGATAATGTTTAGCAACGGATTCCGAAACCCTCCGCGCTTTTGCGCATGCGTCGGACGGAATTATTTTCATCAAAATAGGGGGAAGTGAAGAATGGAAGGGGAGATGTTTACATTTTACTGAGCGTGATCTAACAAAGAACTCTGGAAAGCGCTCATATGACTCATTGCCTGACAACCCTTTCCGGTGTAAAATCGTCCAAAAGTGCTAGTCTCGGAATCCGTTGCTAAACAATATTAGTCACCTATTTTTATTTTATTCTTCATGATTATACACAACTAGCAGCACGCGCACGGTGTTGCCCGTGGAATTAGGACTTCAACAAAATGGGAAAAAAAAAAAACTGCCCACAATGACATGAAAATGTTTTGAAAACAAAATCAAAACAAAAGATACACATTATTGATTTCCCCACTTATTTTTTTTCGCGATAATGACATTTTATCTGTAGAATCCAAAACAATATTAAAAAATTGCAACGTGAAAATCATTATTATACTGCAAGCAAAGTATGCGGGACGAATAAATAAGTTAAGATACTGCCGAAAATAATAATTAAAGTCATTCTATTAAAGGTTATGACGTCACCTGTGCTCTGCATCGTCAGCCAATGAAATTGCCAGCATCGTTCCGCAAAAGTGTCGCGGGGGAAGCTCGCCAGAGAAAAATAACTTTCAACTGACTAGGAAAAAATTAATTGAAAAAAAACGGGAAAGATATTTTAACCGTTCTTGTTTTAAATCCGACAGAACCGTTCTAGATATAAGCTGAAAAAAATGAAAATAATAGTGTTATTTGAAAGTCAGATGCAGCAAATTTAAAAACAAAAATAAAATTTCGATGGCAAAACTGACTATTATTTAAAAATTTCGATGGCAAAACTGACTATTATTTAAAAATTTCTCAAAATTCAGTAAATTACATTAGAAATTCAAAACTAACTTTATTAGAACGGAAATCGTTTGCTGTTTCCGATGGTGTATCTATTGTTTTCGTACAATTATCTGAAGCTGTGCTATTGAGAAATGAGTGCGAAAAATCACCCAAAAAAATATTAAATAAAAAAATTTCTAGATTAAATTTTAAAATTACGGCTTCGAGGTGCATTGAGTCACCATTAAGACTACCTGTGTGCCAAATTTCAAGGCTGTAAGTGCGATAGATTCGCCTGTACATCGCGTGCACGCAAGCACACAAACACCGACTTTTATAAGTAGAGACGGGCATTAGGATGAAATAAAATTTAAAAAAGTTTTATCGTTAATATTGAGTTTTAGTTCTTACAAGTTATAGCAATTTTACACGTTGTTTTAAATATACGTTAATTACGTGTTGGATTAACGCGAAGTATACCCCAAAGAATAATCCAAATATGCAGTTTTTTCAAAAAGTCATTTTTCTTCCCCACCTACTTCAGGGATTTTTAAATTTATTTCCTTAAGGTGCTATTTTCGTCTGAAAAATCTTGTCTCAACACCAAGATCGGATGATAAATACGAAAATAAAGATTCAATTCCGGATAATTAAAAAATAAATTTAACTTGAAATATTTATCCAGAATATAATCTTAGTGGAATGTCTGAAGTCGAGTGATTTTTCTAAACTATTTTTGATCGCAAAAATTGAAGAATCGGAAACAAAAAGACGGTTTTAAAATGTTCTGCGACCCCTACGGAGTTCCACACGCTCCCACTTGGGGTCACAAACCACAGATTAAGAAACTCTGCTATGACTGAATTACAAGTTGCAAGAGCAATAAAAGATGAATAACATTAAACCCGAATATACGAAAAAGGGAGATATTTCACTCACAGGGAACTTATTGTACAATTATATGAGTGTAACTAAAGGGCCGCATTAGAATCCACGGAAAGTGAAGAATGCAAAATATTGCGCACACCGAAGAGTTTGAACAATGCGCATTAATTTTCAAAAATGAAATAATCGACGAAGTTTTCAACTAAAACCCAAAGAAATGAATAGTAGTGGTTTTACGCTTCATCCTTATACCATTTTAAAACAGTTCATGGGAGAAAAAGTCTCTCAATTAGCAATTTAACACGATTATGATAACACCATTATGATTCACGGCAGCTGTAGTGTTGGCGTCAATCACTGAGAGAATGGATTAACAACCCCCACTCCAGTTTCTTTACAGCTTCTTGAGAAACATGTTTGCTCGTTTTCTAATTAATCTTATTCGACCACTTTTGAAGCCTATTAACACATCGGAAGCAGGTTTCATGATTTTGAACCTTCGAATGACAATGGCGAGGCGACAACCAATTTCGCACTTTATTCTGCAATGTATTTTAATCTCATCAGAGATGCTTAAGGCAGGAAAATCTGGAAATACATCGATGCCACACGCAAAGGAATCCGTAAAGAAATCTAGACTCCATCATGCAAGATTTTCTTGAAAGACTTGAATAAAGAAGTTAATCCTATATATTATAGAAAATCCAATAATGTTACATTGAAATACAATTGATATGTAAATTGTTTATACTCATATATTTGCATTTACGTATTTTTAGCCTAGGTATCGTCCATGTTTATTTAAAATAGTTCGATCCATATACCTTAATTATTTTGACTTGCGGCGTGAAATGTTAGTTGAAAATCGGAAAATAGTATATTATATTTGGGGAATCCACTCTAAAAAAATTGCTTCAAACAACTCATGTGCCAACGTCACACAATGAAAGGAAAATTTTATTTTAAGAAATTTATGTTGCTTTTTCTCCGTGGTTCCCAGTCACAAGCTCGCCAAATAACCCATTATTATAACTATTATTTTAAATTTCTATAATAAATACTGCGTATTCAGATGCATGGAATTCTCAATAAGCTCACAGGAATTTCACTTTCTTCTTTATTCTTGACATTACAACACACAATAGACGATCACAACTTGACACAACACATATTAACAGAAGATAAACATATTTGGATATTTAGCCGCCGACGAAGAGCGAGCTGTGCCTAATTGCACAATGTAGACAACGTCGCGTCGAAGTACGATACAGCAACAACTGAACTGACACTGACACTAAAACTGAACTACTCTTGAACTGCATTGCATATATTTTAAAGGTATTCAAATACTAAAAGAAGGCTTTATAAGTAAAGGAAAAATTCACATCACTTTATTCGTGTACGTTTTCGAAAAGTATGTAATGTCGCAAAAATGCCGCAAAAAGCTACTCGATTACACGTTTCTTTAAAAAATAAACTTAGATTATTCAGATAATATTCCAAAATCCATGTTAGAAGATACCAGAAACCGAATCATACATTCGCGGGATTCTAAGGATAACTTTTGGAGCTATTTGACGGAGTCTTGGTTTCGGGATGGGAGGGTTGCGGGTTCAGAACTCTATTCTGCCGAAATTTGGCCTAATATGCCGGCCTGTTACACGTTATATCTTTCGAGACCAAACTCTCTCTTGGGTGTGGAAATTTGAAAAGGAAGGTGCCATTTTAGTACTCACATTTTCTGACCACTGTTGGAAACTACAAGGTCTGTCCCAATATAAAATTCCAGTAATTGAAAATAGACTATGAATTTATACAGAACTAGCAGAAGTGTACACAATATTGCACGTTTTGCGTTTTGCTTCGGTCTGTAGTGAACAGTAAGTGCATGAATTGTGAACACCCTTCTGTTGACCGGCTGAATCAGTCAATCGCATCAGTGAAAAAATTTAAAACAGATCTACAATTCAGAAATTAAGACCGCAAACACAATTTCATATATCTAGATCGTTTCGTTTTTTCATCTATGGAGTGCATATACCGACGAATAAACAACCAACAGACAGTCACCACATTGTCGGATTTTGTCCAAAATTTGATGCAAATTTAAAAATTTCTCGAAAAGACCAAACACCAAATTTCATTGTTTTTGAATTATCGTGTTGACAGAAAGAATGACAAACGGATATAAATACAAACAAAATTTTTTTTTCGGACTCGGGTGGTTTTAAAACGTGAAGATACATCAAAATCTCAAAGTCGTATTTTTTTTACGATTACAGTACTTTTTTTATATACGAAAAGGAGAAAAATCTGTTGCGGTTGGGGAGTTAATCATAAAATACGTATAAACACTTCAAGCAGAATGCGCAATAGCGTGGTGAATAGAGAAACTTCCTTATAACAGCCAAATTCCAGAAGTGAATCACAAACAATTAGTTTCCCTACCATTAAAACCACATCAAGTTAAAAGAAAAAAAATCATTGGTCCATTACTTTACAACACAAAAAAAACTTCGACATAACAGTGTTTTACTTAACGACGATTGGCATTTCTCCTTTTCTAAGAAAGGACCGGAAAGTTTTACAAATCACTCTCCTCAAAAATGGTGGAACTCTCTAAGAATCTCATCAACATGCAAATTAGATCATGGGTACTCTTCTTGCCGAATTACTCCGCTCTTCCTCCCCATCGGGACGAGAAGCTCTGGGACAGATTACACCAACTAATCGTTTTAAAACTGAGGTAATTGAAGGCGTAACTTTGAAATCGACGTAATTGAGGCAGCAATTTAAGAAGAGGAGTAACGGGAGATAATGTGTGGTGTCAACAGACTTCAATTTTGTCGAATTTCAGCTATCATTTAGTCAAGCAAAAATATGATCTCATTTCATCCAAAGAAAGAAAACTGGTAGGAGTTGGAAGTGTTCTCAAGTCTTTCGGGAGAGGCTCATTATGGAGAGAAAGAGAATTGTGTGCATACGTTTTATTGGAAATAAACCACGCCTATTTGCCTTGGTATTATTTTTCTACATTTAGGAGGCACACTTTTCGCAGACAATCTTTTGAAATTAATAAATACTTATCCTTGACTTGTTTACTTGAATATTTAAACAGTATTCTGTTCATCCACTTTTGACAGGCCATAACTGATAACGGCAATTATTGAGAATAACAATCTGAAAACTACTAGAAAAAGGTTATATTTATTTTTCTAGCAATCTAATAAGGAACAGAAATATTATTTCTGCATTCAGGGCCTCTACAAAAAAATGCAATTATTTTATGAAAGCAGAAAGCAAATCCTGAATTTTGCGTCATCCCATGTTTCTGAATTATTTGTTTTCTTAAAAAGAATCTTTATATGATTTGTTTTTTATTTTGTACTTTATTAATAGCCAATTAGAGAAAATAATTTAGCTTTTTTTTATCATGCAAACGGACAAAAAATAACTTATAATTTTTTTTTAAAGGAATTGCTACATTTGAATCATAAAACCAATTCATGCGTCTTTGTAGTTTCTGTTTATTGTTTGCAGATTTATTATTTTGGACTGAAGAAAGCAAACAGTTTACTTTATATGCGATTTACTTAAAGACAATTCTGACAATGACAATTAACAAAGTAGCGACGATAAAAGTGCATACACTGGAAACCAGTAAAAAGTTTAGTATTTAAAAGCCTTTAAGATTCACTCGAAATTTAAAATTCAGATTTTAAAAGGGCTCGAGAATCGGCACCAAATTGTAACAATTAATGATAGCTTAAAAACAATATCAGTTGTTTCAAAAGCCCCAAATTATGTATAGATCAATCCTATGCATCTGTAAAAATTTACTTACATTAAATTAACTGTTACTACATATCTGTCGGTTATTACATATTATGTTGAGTATTATAATATATTCTTAAGCATATGAAAACTGTTCTTATACCGCGAAATAAGAGTTCGCTCGGCATTCTCTTTGCTATAACAGACATTGCTAGTTGTGTCTGTGTTAATGCCATATAAATTATCTTCATCATTTCCGATGCTCTGTAGTATCCAAAAAAGTAACATTAATTAATTAATAAAAACTTAATTCAAACAAATATGTGGGTATAATAGTTGTTTTACTCTAATATACATTAATTATTTTAAATTAATATTTGGTCTATTTTTCCGTTTAAGCTACTGGATACTTTAAGGTATCCGACTGGTTTAGAATCGTCGTTTTTGATGAAATTATCAAAAACATTTTTATGACTTAATTTTGTAGCCTGTTTTATCAGCTTTCTATAACCGTCTTACTTCTTACTCGGCGTGAATTACAAATGGAGTTACAGCTATTTTATTACCGAACTCTAAGCATTATTTTATGTTGCATGAAAACTTTAAATGTGTTTTTTGAGAAATGATGTTTTTGAGGAAAACTGTCGATCGTAACAATGATTTCCCAAAAAGTTATAGAAGTATTGATATGAAATTTTCTGAGATTGTTTTCTGTAATATGCTTGATGTTTTCCTCTAAAAAGTAAGGTCAATTTTAAAATCAAGCATTATTTTTAAGTGCTTAAATATAAACGAAAAGCATTTTTTATGAAAAATTACCAGTTTAGTAACTATGTTCAGCTATATCTCA
>BGPR01000069.1:1058724-1085814 GCA_013235015.1 Araneus ventricosus
AAATGAATTATGCTATTACAGATTGATTTAAATGAATTATGCTATTATAGCGTTGAATTATCTTCTACTGTAATAGTGGTGCAACTTAATAGTAAATAGGTGCTTGCTGCTTAATAGTAAATAACAACTCGCTTCGTTGTATATTTTTCAACAGATATTCCATCTGGATACCGATTAATGACCGATGTTGTGGAATTCAAATCGTTTGCTGTATTAATATGGACGAGTTTTCTGTTTTGTTTACTTACATTAAAAACCTTGCTTATTATTACTTTTGGACTTCCTATTTGAAGATTCCATTGACTTAGAGTTACACTGGAATTACATAGTTACGGCATTTTAATGTATATAAACAAAACAGAAAACTCGTTCATACAGCAAAGGCTTTTTTGAAACACGAAAGAAAATCAGTAAAATCGGAATAAATAGATAATTATTTTGTTTCATATTACTGAAATAAATTGTTTCTGAAAATTCTTTTATATTATAGAACGTCACAAAAAAATCATATTTAAAGATAAAGACCATGGAAAATATTTCTAATTCCTTTGAGATAAAATGTAGAAAGCTGATATGAAAAATAATTTCAAATGAAAGTTGTTCCTTAAACGATTAACGAAAGTTGATTCAATATTAAAACGGTAACACATCGTCTTTAAGACGAAATAAAGTGACTTAAAATAAGAATATAGGCAGCTATTGTAAAGAATTTAATTCGTAGAAAATTCTGAAACTAATTCTTTCTGCAGTTCCGCCGTTACTTCTTCATATATCCCTTCAACAACACATCTTTATATGCTAAAGTTATTCGAAAATAAAACATACATTTTTTATTTCGTTTCGCAAGCAAAAATAATGGGAAAGATACATATTAGATTTTCACACAGTTTCTTCATAATTTAAAATCGTCTGAATCGCGAAGAAGAACGAAAGAAGGAAAGAGTCAACAATTTCTGCGGTTCGGAACGAAATTGAAGAATAACATTCGCTCAGTCTTGTCTTTTATGCTTTCTTCTTTTTATTCTTCGCGTCGTCGAGGCTTTCTTTTCATTCTTTCTTTTTCTCTCTTTATTTTCATTTACAGCTGCTTTTTTATTATTATTTTTGGGAGGTACCGACATGTCTAAAGAAATGGGCCCAGATGACAGAAAATAAAAACTCTTCTCCCTCCATTGGTGAAGGAGTATTATTAAAAAACGAAAAAGCACGAAGGTGTAATGTTGTTTTAGAAAATAATAAAAGTCAAAGAGGGAGGGATATGATCGCGAATACTCGGGGGTTAGACAGAAGATTTGGAACTGGGAAAGAAATAAAGTACAGGAAAAACGATGGGGATTGGTGTATGGATAGAAATTTAATTAGCTTAATTTTTTATTAGTTTTGACTGAAAATTTACCTCCTGAAAAAGAAAACAATGGGGCAACAACAGAATGAAAGAAATATATATATATATATATATATATATCCTGTATTTCAGTATAAGCAACATTGTAAGTATAAACGATATCGAATTTTTTAAAAAAGAAATTCAAGGTTTGTTGAACTAGATTTAGTGGTTTATGTCTGACAAAAATGGATCGAAAAATTTCATATTTCAAAAATAAAAATAAAATATTTATATAATTCTTTTGTTTTTACGTAGTCATTTTAGAAAATCACAATTTCAAAGTTTATTATATATTGAAATTGTTTTCTTTGTTGGCCGAATTTTTGTGGGTACGGGTATACCGCATCTTTGAAAAAAGTATTTGTCCGTTTCAGAGTTAAGCTCAAAAGCTTCCACAAAACTTTCTAACACCGCATTTCTATGAGAAAACTCATAAAATGAGTTAAATTATAAATTAAACTCGTTTAACACATTCATCGGATGAGATACCTCGTTCTTCAGGAATCTTCGCAGCGCACTAGAATTTGACTTGCATAACAAATTTATTATGTTAAACATATTAATAGATGTCCTCAGAATACGTGCACCTCTTTCTTTTTTTACTTTTTAAATTGTCTAGGGACAGCACGGTTATTTTTTGTCGTTCTTGGAGCTTACGTCTAATTCGCCTATAACGATGAATGTGTTAAGAAAATAATTTGATTAAACAAATAATTAAGCGAAAATTGATATTTCTCGTATTAATTTCGAAAGGAGTTTGCACACATGCTTATCTTGTCATTCAAGAGAACGAACTGTTCAAATGCAACGGAGCTTCTACACGCTTATTAAGATCCGATGATGATTTGAGAACGATTTTGAAAATTTTTAAATTAAGTATTTACACGAAAAAATAGATATCCAAATTGGAATTATAAAAAAGGAATCTTTTCTCTTTTTGAGACTGCAACAGAGAGAACTTTCGAATAAATACTTGCTCTAAACTTCGTTTTCCTCTCTTTCGTTTCGGGCTTCACACGGAGATGACAAGTCGCAGGGTTGTTGCGATCGATGTTCTTTGTCAAGTATGATTTTAATTTCAATGATAGTAGGCGCTTGTAATCATTATCAAACAATGCTTAAATAGAAAAAAAATATTTAAAAGCGGAATTTTACTTCTACATATATACCGAAATAAATAGCAAAATATGGAAAAGACGATTTTATTTTTCTGGCGGTAGAAATTCGGTAATAATTCAACTCAATCGAATCCATTGATTAATCCATGTTATTTATTTATTTAAAAGAAAATGCACACTACAGAAAAAACTCCAGTTAACAGAGTGCATGACACTAAATGAACATCAACGTTCAACATCCTACATATTAGGATTTTGAACGTTGTATACAGTCATCTTAAAAACATATTAAGAATTTAAAAGCTGTAAACACTGTATCTTAAAAACATTTAAAAGCGTATAAAGAATTCAAAAGCAGTATAGACTCAATCTGAAAAACAAATGATAACATTAAAAGAAAATTAACATTTAACCTTAAAAACACCAAAGGACATATCAAAAATATCAAGTTCGTAAGAAAACTTGCTAAAGTTTTATAAAATTTATTTTACGAGAATATATCTAGATAATTAAGCTTCAGAAACACATTCTGGAAGTCGCAATATGCAATAGTTCGCATGCAATCTGCATCTATTGGTCGTTTTCAACACATTACAATTTGAATTTGGTAAACCTGGAGTTTAGGGTGCGTACTATTTTCTCGCCAATTTTCTTTGGCGCAATTTTTTTTTCGTCGCCAAACACTGTTTAGGATGCGCAGTGAGTTTTTTATAAGTCTCCTGCGCATTCGATGCCTACGGCATCTCAAAACGAGAGATTGAGCATGCAATGCCTTTGGCATTGCAAATGTGTATGGGTCAATTTTTTTAACTTAAAAAAACATCAGTGGCTTCGCTTTCACCAAAGCGGGCCCCTCGTAGCTTTGCTTTTTCATTGAGGAACGAAACACACAGGGAAAGCACGAACACAGGAAACACACGACGTCTGAAGACGATGAAACTAGCAAGGGAACCATTGTTTCCAGAAAAAAACATTCATTTTTCGATATTTGGAAGTCATAATCAGCAACACAGAGAAAGAGAATTGGCAAACTCGATGAACGAAAATCTTTAGAAAAGAAGTGAACGGTTATTGAAAAAAGTCGTTTAGTAAATTATCAAAAAATTCCAAACGAAGTATTATTCAAATTCGTACGCCGACCAATCAAACAGAAGAGAGCAGAGAGTGGACCAATGGAAATGAGGCGAAATTAAGAAATCCGCCATAGACCGATAAACAAATCACTGACGGCGCATGCGCAAACGAAAAAAATACGCCGAAAAAATTTTCAACTCGCATCCAAAGCAAATAAATGTTCCGGCACTCTCTCTCTTGGCTACAAACAATTGGCGAGTTTAAGGGAAGCGAAGTGAGTACGCACCCTAAACTTCAGGTTAACCTTGAATTTTTATAAACAGAATGCACATTTACATTCTCATTAGGATTAATTATTCTAATTATAAAGGAAAACGTATCGAAATTGGTTGAACATATCATGGAATAATTTTATATTCGCGAGATACGCTGCGACCAATTCAAGATCAAAATGACTGCGTCCGACGGATTTAACTAAGTTTGGTCACATAAACTATTGTTTAGCAACGATTCGGAAACCCTTCGAGCTTTTGCGCATGCGCCGGGCGGAGTTATTTTCATCAAAATAGGGGGAAAGTGAAGAATGGAAGGGCGATGTTTACATTTTACTGAGCGTGATCTAACAAAGAACTCCGGAAATGCTCTCATATGGCTCATTGCCTGACACCCCTTTCCTATGCAAAATCATCCAAAGTCCTAGTTTCGGAATCCGTTGCTAAACAGTACACGCCGTTGGTTAGATAAATAGCTCAGAATTAGCTGAAAATATTAATAATAACCACAGAATTCCAAGGAATTTCCTTTTTCCAAGAATGATTTCGAAATAAAGATCATTTGCAAGAAATTTCGCAAGATGGGAAAATTTTCATGAAATTCAAATTCGGATTATAAAACCAGGAAGAAAGCCGTAAAGGTTAAAAGAACCACCATGCATCTTAAAGAACAACCTAAGAGAAAAACATTAGGTTCATCGTCATTTACAGAAAAATTTGAAAACATTTTACAAAACTTTTATTTGCTTTAATGAATTCTAAAAAGTCTCATGGAATAAAGGAATATAATAGTGATTTTTCAAACAGAATAGTTACTTTTAATTCATAAATATATTATCGAGGAAGTAAACATCATAAACTAAAAAAAAATTGAAATCACAGAATTGTAAAATTAGGATTTTTCTACACAAATACAGATTTTTTAAAAAATTAATAAAACACAAAATAGAAAAAAAATAACTAGTACATGCTTTAAATTCAAGGATGTATCTTTCATAAGCAATAAAAAAATTTAGATGTTTAATTAGTGGTCATTTTTTATGAAATATAACTCTTGCTACGAAAATTACAAGTTACACATATCTATTATTATTTTACTAAATCGAATATTGATGCCGAGCATCTAAGTCTTAGTTTCATCTTAGGAGACATAAAAAGAAAAAAAGATAGGATTTCACGTAAATACAAGATTTTCTTCAAAACCTCCCCTTTGAAAACATCGAAACAAACATATTTCTTATGTTTTGCAATTTGTAGAACAATTAATCGAAATTAGGCCCGAAACAAATTGATTTACGTAATCAGAATAAATGAAATCCTTCCAAATATTAATCAAATCTAGATGTAAAAACTGACTCATACAAAAATAACTACACTCGCTGGCAGCATTTTTAATAAACCACTAATCCCGCATATGAGTAAAATTCCTTTCTAGTGCTCCGTCAAAAGCTCGGAATTCGCAAATAAACTGTTCCAAGAATCGATTTTGCACATAGGTTTCTCGAATTTTATGATGTTACGAGAATATTTATTACGCCTTTGTCGCCAAATGCATTTCGACTTTTACTACCTTGGATCATTAACGGCCTGGAAAACACTGTCTTCACACGCACGTGAGCAGCGGCTTATAGTAGAAGTAAAAAATTTACAAATCGTTAACTGCAGACGATAATTCAAAACAAGCAAATTACGCTATTATTAAATTAAATACAAATAAAAAGAGTATTTTGTAACAATATGAATGATCATTTATTATTTCCTTCCCCAACTTAAATTAAGGTGGGAAACTGACTTCAGAAATTTTCGTTTGAAATTAATGCTTTCAACGCATTAGCTGCTACTATTCACGCCAGAGATTCGAACCATCCATATCAGAGGTTCCCAACTTGTGGTACGCGTACCCCTGGGGGTACGCGAAGGACTAGTTAGGGGTACGCGAAATTAAAGTTGGTAATGGCGGAAACAAGAAAACATAAGGAATTAAAAAATTACAGAATTTTGTTTCTCCCAGTTAATTCTTGTTGCTTAATAACTACATCTCTTGAAAAGTTGATTATTACAGAGTGTAATTTTTAGCTATCCTTATAAGTTAATGTAAAATTATTACAATACTGATTTCATCTGTTTTGGCGTTGAACTAGTACTATTGTAAAAATGCAATAAAATGTAAAATGAAATACAAGTCCAACAAATATTATTAATACGAGTCAATTGACTCTTAAGCTTACATAAGCCCGCAACATCATTAATAAAAACTTCTTTGCATAGACGGGTGGTTGGTACGGGGGGTGGAGGATATGGCAGTAGGGGTACGTGCAGGTATAGAGATTAATCAAGGGGTAAGCGAGGGAATCAAGGTTGGAAACCCCTGACCTATCTAATTAGATGACCCCCTTCTCTGCCATCTCTTAACTGCAGTGGAGAAGGAGTCATCTGATTAGACAATAGGTTCTGGACACACCACCGCGTCGGTGGCAGCGAATGTGTTAATTAATTTAGAATTCATGCTATTTTTAAATTTTATGTTGAAACATAAGTAGTCCATCATACAAATTGGATAGACGTTAATGCGTGGCACCAATTTTGTTCTGGAAACCAGCACGCATCTTGCCGGGGGGGAAAAGACGCGATATCGCAACATTGTAAAGCAACGAGCAACTATTTGTTAGATGATATGCGAGTTAGTTTGTCATGTGATTGAGACGTCACATAAATAAATTTCATTGCTCCTGAATAGTCAAACATCCACATACGCTTAAAGAATGAGTCCACACGAGAACCTGAATCTTAAATAGTTTTAAGAAATAATTTAAATGCATTTGAAATGAAATAAACATTAATGCCCGATTCAATTACACCAAAAAATGCCCAAGATCGTTAAGCTTTACCAGTAAGTGAACAATTCCTCCTGTTTTTAAAGACCTTAAACGCTTTTTAAAACTGATTTATTTACTAACAGATGTTTCCTCGAACTCTGTACAAAGATTCATTCAAACAGGATTGTTATTTGTTAAGATTTAATTTCCGATCACCGAAAGAACACTAGATGAATTGATCACAATGTAGCAGTTCTGAATGAAAAACTGTTCTGCATATTTCATCGTTACGTTTTCATAATATTAACTCTTTATAACTATTCATTCAAGCAGGATTGTTATTTGTTAAGATTTAATTTCCGATCACTGAAAGAAGACTAGATGAATTGGTCACAATGTAGCAGTTCTGACTGAAAAATTATTCTGCATATTTCATCGTTAGGTTTTCATAATATTAAATATATACGGTTAATCTGGAGTGTACGGTGCTGACCTATTTTGTTCCTCTTAGGATCGCCAACTCTTTGCCGCCAAGAACGGAGATGAGAGAACATTTGTTTTAGTTGCGCAATGATGTTTTTAACGAGTGACATGCGCGGAAATTAATCTTTTGATCGGTGTTCTGCAGATTACGCTATATTCCCCCTCGTTTCGATAGGACTGTTTTCTCATCTCTTCGATGTGATTGGTCGATTCATTCGAATTTGAATAAAACTTCGTTTCGAATTCTTCGGTTTGAATATCGGTTCAGTACTGTGTATGTTATTCTGTGTGTTTCGTTTCTCAATGAATAAGCGAAGCTACGAGTATTCCGCTATGGTGAAAGCGAAGCCGCTGATGTTTTTTCAAGTAAAAAAAATTTGCCTGGTACACGCTTGAAATGCCGCAGGCATTGCGTGCTCAATCTCTCCTTTTCTGGTGACGCACGCGCAAGAGAGCAATAAAAAGCGCATTGCACTACACATTCAAAACAGTATTTGGCGACGCAAATGAAATTGCGCCATGAAAAATTGGCGAGAAACAGGTGAGCACCATAAACTCCAGGTTTACCATATTATACTTCTTAAGAAAGCGTGATGAGCAAAATACGTTTAATATCGTGTCATCTAAACATTATCCCATTCAACAATTAAATTCACTACATAAATCGAATAATTCTGATTTTATAAATAAACCGCCATTTTATAATACATATCAACACAAAAGATTTTCCAAATAATTTACGTTAGTCTTTTCATTTCATTCATTAGTCATAACATTTCTTCGTTCAACTAATTGGACATGAGATCTTGGATAAACCACCACCCCAAATGGGTTCATTATCTTATACGTGAATGCCGACATAGAGCCTTCTCAAGCCGATTGCATAAAAACCAATCCCACTATAGACGCCTATGGGGAGTGTTTTCGATCCCAATATTTGGCGACATTTCGCTTTTTTGGCGAGAAATGCTTTGTAAAGTTTTTCTATTCGACGACAACCGAGACATGCAATCTGTTATAAGGATGTAAACGTTTCTACTTTGTAGTTTTTTTGTGTGTGTATGTGTGTGACTTAAAGTAGAATAAATTCCTTCTTGAGTGTCTTAAAGTTGAAAATAATTTGTTATTAGCTGTTAATTGTAAATAAAGATGGAAGGTTTTCAAGACACGATGAAGAAAAGACTCAGTTTCGCGCCAACCAAAGTAAACACGGAAACCCTAGCGGGCACAATGATCAACTTGGCGTGGTAAAAGACAATCCCATAGGCGCCTATAGTGGGACTGGTTTTTATGCAAGCCGATGACACCTATATTTTGCCATGTTGCCATACTAGGTTGTACCTCTTCTCACTGGAAGTATTTTAATTCGAACAATAACTTCATATGCAGCTGTAAACAGATTCCAGACTATGAATGCACTTGAACCCAATTGAACTATGAATGCACTTTTTTGTGAGGCTCTTGCAGAAAACATCAGTTGAATCTGTAAGGTTGAAAGGCGACTTAGAATAGTCCTTCTAAGACGAAAGAAATTCGTCGATACAAATAACATAAATTGCCCTGGGGCTAGATTGAAATCATGAGAAAGTATGCAGGACTCTAAAATCTCGCATAAACTGTGCCCATCAAAGTTCTTCCAGAAGTTGGATGAGTCCTAACTTCCGACTGTCAATGGTGCCTATTTGGATTTGGAGACCGATGTGAAGTTTGCAAAACATGTTTCTTGCAGTACACATAAGTGAAAGCAGCGCAATTTCTTGTGTTTAATATTTTAACAGATGTTTCATATAAGAATGAGACAGTTCTCCGACCCTAGCAACCAGAAAACTGGTCTTTTACCCAAAATTTATTTGCACATTGTCTTCTTTCTGAAATTAATCTGGTCTCACTTTATGGACAGAATGTTTGTTTAAATGCAAATCCTGAATACAGTTCGCAGTCGGAAAAAGAAAATGAAACATTCCTCCTTAAAAGAGTGGTTAGATGCTGTTACTTATTGAAGATAGTAAAGATTTGAATTCTTTACTTTATACTAAACGTTCAACAATTTAACGCACAAAATCAAACTTCATATCCTTGAAAAATTTAATTTATATCTATATGTGGTGGTTTACTGATAAAATTGGCGTCGGAGTTTCATTTGCGAGTACTCTTTCCATTGTCTTTCATTTTCCTTTTTCGGGTTACAAGAGGTCATTTTTCAGTCAGACGTCTTACAGAAAAAAATCCCATTTTTTGAATCCCTGCCTACAGGTAACCCTTGATAAAGGCTGTAAGGCCGGATTCTTTTATACAATTCTTCTACTTTTAAATATGACTTTAAGGTTAGCTTAGTTATTCATTTCTTCGTTAAATTTTGTGGCTTACTGATATTATTTTAGCTATGGAATAAAAGAGTAAATATCTATTTTTTTCACTAAAGCGTTTTTCTCTCCTTAAAATTATCAGAAGGCGATCATATTGACAACCGACTTTCCGGGGAAATGATAAAAACTACTAATATATTTATGTTCTAACGTTTTGTAAGTATACTTTTTAACAAAGGAGAACAAAGAGAATAATTGAATCTTTCAAAGGGAAGTAACGATCATTTTAAAGAAAAAAATTCAAATATAATTTATGTTATTCAAAATCTTAGTAAATTTCAATTTTGTAAATTTACATAATTTTTTTTTCAAATTTAAAAATACCGTAAATTTATATTTTGCGAACTTGGAAAAACATATACAATTTAGAAAGAATATTTCGAGAAATTTAATGTTTGTCTTTGGAAAATGAGATTGTTTTAATACAATATTTAAAAAAAAATTGAAAGATTGTCTCAGTACTTCATGTAAAACTCTAAATATATTAGAAATCTTACTGTTTTCAATGGAGTATATTGGTAGTCAAAATTAACGATGTCTTTATATTTGCTAAAATTATAGAAATATATTAGAAAAGTATTAAATGCTTTATGAAATTTCATTAAAAATACTTATAAAAATCAGCAAATGTACATTTAGGCCAAAATTTTATTCAAAACTATTCGGCAGTATGAATAATATTATTAAAAATTCTTACAAATCATCTTTGCCTTTTTAAACTCTAGAAATTATTTTTCGGTAGAAATTTTTAAAAAATCAACTTCCAGAAACACATTAAAAATTCCAACTTATATCATCTTTGGTCAAGTGCATGTCTAGATGTATCTAATTTGTTCTGATTATTTCAGAAATAAGGACGAGTCAGTTAAGTTTTGGAATTCTAAAAGAAATGTCAAAGTAGTAATAAAACAAACAAAAATCTTCATGAAAGAACGCTACTCTCAGGTACCGGGAGGTACATCAATTGAAAAAAATTGCTGACTTTTGAATAAGCCAAATTTAGTTTTTTAATTGGAAATTTCATCTTTGTTTCTACACACACGAGATTTGTGTTGACTTTTAGTATTTGAAGAAATGGTAAACTACGAAAATTGTAACGATTTTTCTTTTTAGGGTTCTTTTTTTAAAACTAAGCATTCCCAAAAGTAAATAAAACTTCTCGCTAAACATGCAATCAGTTCAAACTGCTTGCTATATATGAAGCGAAAAAAAATATAGCTCCTACATAGAAATACTCCCGACGTACATCACATGTACAAAAACATGTTTATTTCTTAGGAAACAAGAAAAAAGTTGAATTACTCAGAAGGCAAATACTATGTTAATTAATACTCTAATAGTGTTAAAGAGAACTCAATTTCTATTCCTCGTCCAAGTGTACATTTAAATATTCTTAATTCTTTCGCTTAATTTTGAATTCGTGTTACTACGAATTCCTATTCGAGACGAATGAATTTTCGAAAGTTAAATGCCATCGGATGTCTTAGAACAGTTGGTCAAAATTTAATTTCGGCAAAGTGTGTAATTTCCTTTTCGGTACAAATTCGTATCCCACAAATTGAATCCTTGAATTGAGAAAATGGATTTTTAGCTCTTAAAATATCGCAAAATGTTGTATTTAGAATTTTTAATTTGATCTTAGAATGTTTATAGTCTTCAACAGTTTTATTCGTCAGTGAAAACGGGATGATTCTCATCTAATGTCTTTTTAAGACTGCTAGATAAGAAATAAATTCCAAAAAGGATAACAGATCTGTAGTTTAAAGGGAATAAAATGGGGGGGGAAAATCAGTTCAGCACTTACCTATAGAATCTTAGCAATAAAACGCCGCAACGATCTTTGTTAATAAAAGTTAAACAGTAAGCTGGCTTTATTCCTTACGTTAGTACAATTACGACGAATTATTTACACTGATTCTTGAAATTTTTCTCAGTGACATATGGATATATTTCAGTTTGAAAAATGATCACCATAAAAGAAAAATAAATATTTTAATATGTAAATACAGGGAAAATTATAAATTAACAATAAATAATATTGTATAATGACTCCAAATTCATTTCCTTTAGTGATATCAGTAATTATTCTCCCTTAAAATTGTCACGTGGCAGAATTTGTTTTAAACGAATTCGTTGCATAGAGGGAAGTAATAACTGAATGAGATCAAATCATACGAGTTTTATTACATAAATGCAAGGGTACTCCTTAAAATTTCAAGCTCAAAAATACAATGTTACGCAGCATATACGTTGCCGTTTTAACGTTTGGCCGTAGTTTGCAACATTTTTAGTTGGTCCCCTCAGATTTCTAGAGCATTTTTACTTATGTAAGTGGTTTCCCGCCATTTACACTTCTATTCCTCTGATCCCTTAAAAAGTGTAAAAGAGGGGTATACACTTTTGTCAGAGATACATTGCAAAGAGATTGCAAACTTAAAAGTGTTTTTAGTCAACTAACTGCTTTTACAGTTAAAAACTAACTTTAAAATATAGAGCTGGCATGGAGATTAAATTGAAAAATGCAAAGAATACCTGTCTTTAAAAATTTTTAATTTTTAACTGTCACAACATTTGAACAATTTTAAGAGTTAAATGAAAATCTTAATTCACAACCATTCATTTTCAATTATGAGTAAAGAAAGAAGTCAGAAATAACTAAGTCAAAATTTATCTCCTCACAATAAAAATGACCAGACGTTTGCAGGTTAAAAAATATTTCTTAAAACAAAATTATTTCGCATATATAACTAGCATTTTTTACAAATAACCTGAAAAAGAATTTTACGATTATCATTCTCTAAAGCTATAAATAATTAGTATTAGCAATAGGTAGGTATATTTAAGTGCTCTAAAATTATTGTTAATAATGTAAACGTTAAATATTTATGGGTAGCAGTAACTTAAACTGCATTTTTTATATTAAATCATATTTTCTGCAATGAACTGTGGAATATTCGAAAATCTTTCTCAGATTCAAAAGATTAACTTGGAATAAGATATAAATATGATATATAACTTTATTTTATCACGCATTACATTTTGTTCTTCATACATTTCTGTTTCGCAATGGTTGAAAAGACATATTGATAAAAAAAATCTACAGACTGCCATGTAAAAAATATTAACATTCATTTCGAAGATGATTTCATATTCATAAACGCATAATGTGGAAGTATATAAAAAACACGTTGTCTATTCGAGACCCTTTAACAAAAATACTATAAATAAAATTATTTTTTGAAGTCTCCACTTTAATAAAACGGAATGGTACAGATTATCACCAAAACAAGAATATAAATTTATTAATCTTTGTTGCATCTAAAACCGATAAATTATTTTATTGTACTATAAAAATAATTTCAGTTCTTAGTTATAGATAATAACAGTGCTGCTATATACGACTTATAGAAGTCAAATATTAACAGATTATGTATGGTAAAGAAAAAGATGCACACCAATCACGGATAGTAACAGCCATGGAGTCTAGACAAATCTACAATATAACGTGGTTAAATAATTGGTCATTACATAATAACAACTGTCTTGAGAAACAATGATTCAGAACAAAACATAGTAATAAACTTGTTTATAAAAAGACATTACTTTTTCACCTTTTATGAGATTTTGTACTACATGACGTTTAATAAATGTTTCAGACTTTCAGGAATAATATCAAGGACGACTTATTCGAAACTCATTTCAGATTGAATTGCGCAATGCTGCCTATGGAAAATAGCATTCTTATTTCATAGTAAAACTGGTGAATACTAATAACGCAGGTGGAAACACTGATAGGCTGTGTCATAAACCCTATTCCTAAATAATGAATAGACTCCGAAAATTTATGTAAAATCGAAGATAAAGAGATTCATGCATAATTCTAAAGAAATGAAATGAGATATATTACTTCACATATAAAATCGGCCATATAAAACCGTTATAATACGTAATTCTTCTTTATATTTGTAATTATCCTTTTATATGTGAGAGTATATAAACTTATATACAATATCATACGTAATTCTTAAATGTGTGTTTGTAATACGTAAGTACGCATGTGTCGTATATATTTTTCTTACTTTCATGCATTGTACTATACTTGTATTAATACTTTTTAAAAACTTAAATTGTATATTTAAACTTAAGTAGCAGACATACAATAAAGCTACGAAAAGAGTGTATTACAAACAGTTTCAAACTCTCATATTAATATTATCATAAATAATGCAGTGTTTTATTTTAAACTGTTGTTTTTCCAAAATAAAAAACAACAAACGTAAAAAAATATAATGTGATTTGTATAATAATGAATAATTCATAAAGTATTATTTGAAAAATGATTTTATAACTTGATAAAATATAACATCAGATTAAAACATTCGAAACATGTTTTTTTCCTTCACGAACTACACTCACATATTCAGTAGAGTTAATTACTCTGCTTTGAAAAAAAGCAAAAACTAAATTAGTTATAACGAATGATAGAGCATAAAACTTCTAAAACGCAAATTTCCCCCAAGAGAAAAATGTTTGTAAACTATCAAGTTTTGAACAAGAAAATGTTTCGGATGTCATGTTCAATTTCTCGTGCGCTCAAGCAGAAGCCTTATTTTCGCACCATCCCATTGTTCTTTCATGAATATCGTTTTCGGTTATCGTTATTAAAGCACTAGCATACGCGCACGGCGTTGCCCGTGGAATCAGGAATTCAACAAAACAAAAAAAAAGAAAACAACCGCCCACAATGACATGAAAAAGTTTTGAAAACACAATCAAAACAAAAAATACACATTATTGATTTTCCTACTTTTTTTTCGCTGTACAGTACAGAGTACGTTAATCCAAAGCAATATTACAAAATTGGAAGGTGAAAATGATTATTATACAGAAAGCAAAATATAAAATCGAATCCGAAAATAATAATCGAAGTCATCCATTCAGTTGAAGGTTATGACGTAGCCCTAGCTCTGCGCCGTCAGCCAATCAAAATTGTCAGCAACGTTCCGAAGAAGTGCCGCGCGAGGAAACTCGCTAGAGGAAAAATACCTTTCAACTGACCAGGGAAAAATTCATTAAAAAAACGGGGAAAGAAATTTTAACCATTCCTGTTTTAAATCCGACGGAACCGTTGCAGTTATAAGCTGAAAAAAATTGAAAATAACAGTGTTATTAGAACTTTGGATGAAGCAAATTTAAAAACAAAAATAAAATTTAGATAGCAAAACTTACTATCTCTTTTTAAATTTCTCAAAATTCAGTAAATTACGTTAGACGTTCAAAACAAACTTCATTAGAACGAAAATTGTTCGTTCTATCCGATGGTGCATGGATTGTTTTTCAACGATCATTAGGAAAGATACTACGGCCGTAAACGTGCCAAAAATGACCCAAAACAACACAAAACATTAAATAAAAAATTTTCTAGATTAAATTTTAAATTTCCGGCGTCGAGGTGCATTCAGTCACCATTGTGGGAAATTTCGCGGCTGTAAGTACGATAGATTCGTCTGGACATCGCAGACACAAACACACACACGCACACAAACATTGCCTTTTATAAGTATAGATTATTTTACTGGGAATTAACCATGTGCAAAGCTGTTTATAAATAATACGAATATATTTCAAAACCTTTTCATGAAAGATGCGAGAAACTTTCATATTTTTTAAAATCGGGAAGATTTTTGACGTGAAAACGTCTTTCCGCTCGTTACAGTGATAGTCGGTCGAACTTTCCTGTGTGACAAAATGCCATCAGATTTGAATCGCTAATAACTACGAGACAAATAATACGAAAAGAATGGTTACACAACGGATAGATCATATCTGTAAGAGTTTGTCGCATAGTATTTTTTTTGCCTGCGACGTCATTGTGCCAGTGTGGGCGCAAGCGCGTGATTGTTATGAATTAGCTTTATGTAAGGTTATAAATAAGTGCAGCTTGGAAACGCGTTTAGCTAGGAGGTTGATTCTGGTGTCATTTTAAAGAGCTTGAGGAGTATTACTAAGACCCAAAGTGAAACAATAAAAATATTTATCGGAATATAAGTAAAAATCGGTATCAAATTGAAAGTTTCAAACTCCGCATGTTTTTTGACTATAACAAGCAGAGTTTTCTTTCAAATTGTACGAAATTTACAGAATACTTGACAATACCTAATAGAAACATTTTATTAACATTTGAATTCAAAAATTTGAATATTACGGGAAATATGAGCATTTGTAGTAAATAATGTTTTACTGCGCATACTCGAAATGCTACTCTATATACTGTCAACAAATGGCGTCATCAAAAGCTACTCTAAATAAATTATAAGAAAGGCGTAGATTTTTCGTGAAAACGTCGGGATGAAATCATAAAATAAGTGTTTCGTATTATGGTTACAGAACAGATAAATCACAAGTTTATCCATGTAGCAAGGGCCTGTGGTAGCTTGTGATTTATCTATCTATTCTGTAACCATTATACTACTCTGTCTAAATATTGTATTAAAGAGATGGATAATTAAATTGCATATTAATACAAAACATTCGTTTTATGATTTTATCCCTACTTTTTCACGAAAAATCTACGGCGCGGACCCGAACTGCGCCTTTCTTATTTTGTTGTTGTTGCTTTTTAAATTCAATGAATTGCGCTAGAATTCAACGTTAGTTCCAGCTGTAACTTCAATTTTCTTACACATTTTTCTAATTCCTTTTGTTACTATTATTACCATAATCCAGTCCACATCATGTTAAATATACTAATTTAATACTGCCCATCAGAATTTGTGTATATAACAAATTCATGCAATTCCATACAAGTTTCAATCCAATTAAATCGTTGATTGCAGAAAACATATGAGTCTTTTTTTTTTAAATTACATTCGTGCTGTTTTCGCATTCCAAAGGGGTATTTGCATAATGAGTGAAGAAATGACAAGAATCAAGTAAAATCACATTATGGGTATATAAAATCCACCAGGTGAAAAAAAAATTAATCATTGATTTAAAATAATTAATCAGGGGGTTTTTTGAAGTTCCGAGTTTTTTGATAGTATTGACTCATGTTGCTTCTGCAATCAATGATCCACTTATAGAAAAGTATAAAAATACATTTAAATCAGCAGTGATACATAAGTACTCTTCAAACCGAATTTTAAACTATTAGTTGTTCATTTGAAACTCTAAACTTCCTAATTTTCATTTTCATCAACTCGGGATATGCACATTCTCTGAAACGTAGGACAAGTTGAATAAATTTTAAAACTTAAAAACTAATTTACTCCTCATTCCTTTTCTCAGGTCGTCTCTATCTTGAATTTAAATAAAAATTATGAATTTGACATTTTTTTGTAGCTTGTACTCACCGAGTCATTTTGTCAATGTTAAACACTTGGAAAAAAACACTTTAAATAATAATAAATTACTCCCAAATTGTAAATCAAAACTATTGTGCATGAAAAAGCTTACTTGTTTTCTATTAAAAAATTTTTTCCATCTGTACCTTAAAAAATTTTACTTTGTCAGCGATTCAGTTATAGAAGAGCAACTACATAAATTTAAACCTGCAGTGATATTATAAGTAAAAAAAAAGTGACTTTAATTTTTTAAAAATTTGTTTCATTTCATCAATCGTCTCACTTTTAAAACCGAATTTTAAATTATTAGTTATTCAGCAGAAATTCTGCACTTTCTAATTTTAGTTTTCAACCAATTCGGGAGTTACACAATCTCGGAAACGTAGAACATGTTGAATAAATTTGGAAAAAGCACTTTACATAATAATAAATTACTCCCAAATTGTTAATGTAAACAATTGTGCATAAAAGCTTACTTTTTTCTATGAATAATTTTTTTCCGCACTATGCCTTAAAAAAACTGTGCTTTGTCAACGATTCAGTTATAAAAGAGCATCTAAATAAATTTGCAGTGATATACAAATAAAAAAAGTGACTTAATTTTTTAAAAATGTGTTTCATTTTATCAATCGTCCCACACATTTAGATGCAAATTTACAAGAAGCAAGTGGAGTCAGTCTGTTTGTCACATATAATCTAAACAGCTATAAAATTTACCCATAAAAGAACATCCGCGTGGCTGAATGTAACAACTCAGACAGACAATTATAAACAAAAAAACGTGCCTCGGGGTATGTCTCGTTTTTACTATTATTTATTACTATGTATACTTTTAAGGTTCGAATCAGCAAGAAAAGCCGTCTCGAATATTTGGTTCCTCTTAATAAGAAATTTTTGTACGGAATTATGACGAATTTTATTTTATAGCTCTATGCAATAATTAACTTTCCTTTTAGATTGTAAGCAATTAAATCAGTTTTACGGTTTTTGTTCTACATTGCAGTTAAGCTGAAAGAGAATGGCAAGGCAATGGGTTCTTTATTTTCCTATTTGGTTGTTAATCGCACATTTTACTTTCGGTTATTGGAATATATTTGACACGTTCAAATTTTGACCAATTTTTGTTTTGTAAATTTGAAAATTTTAAAATTATTTTTTGCCACGGAAAACGGAAGTGTGGTAAAATATTGCTTTTTATTTCAGCTGCCTTATTTTTTTCTTCTAAGAACTGCAGACGATATTTATCGATGAGACTTAGAAAAAAACTATTCCCAAAATGAAAATTTTAACTTTTTATTCATCATTCACATTTACTGACATACGTAAATGTCAGTAAACATTTCAGTAAAAAAATATTTTTATTCTTATAATTCTTATATATCTATTTTCTGAACCAGATATATCATATCAATGTTCTTTGACACAGAAATAAGAAAAATTATTTATTTACCAGTAAATTATTATAACCGCAATCAAATTAATAGATAAATGTTGTATAAGAAAATTTGGTGTCAGAAATGTTCATACGAAAATCTTGACCAAGTTTCATAAAATAGAGTTTCAAATTATTAGTTATTCAGAAGAAATATTAAACTGTATGATTTTCGTTTTCATCAATTCGGGAGTTGCATACTTTCCGAAATATAGTACAAGTTGAATAAATTTTTAAAGTAATCTTCTCCTCTTTCCATTTCACAGGCGACATCTATCTTGATTTGAAATAAAAATTATGAATTTTACGTTTTTTGGAAGCTTGTCTTTATCAAGACAATTCGTCGATGTTAAAGAAAAAACGGGCTTGGAAAAGTACTTTAAATAATAATAAATTACTTCGAAATAGTTAATCAGAACAACTGTGCATAGAAAAAGCTTACTTTTTTCTATTAAAAATTTTTTTCCAACACTGGGCCATAAAAAATTGTGTTTTTTCTTTACATTTCTGCATTTTTATATCTTAAAAGTTAATACGTTTGAAATTGAGAAACACACAATGAATTTCATTGCTCGCTAAGATTTTATTTCTATTTTCTTTTATTTGAAACTATAAATTAATTTGCTTACTTTCTAACTTCGCAGAGTTATTGAAGTGAAATTATTTATAAATTATGGCTTTTAATCGAGACATGTTTTACAATAAAACCATGTTTCCATCTCAGTTATATAGTTTTTCATTAAATGCATTCAAATTTATGAAGTAAAGTTAAAAAAGTCATAAGAGCTTTCAACTTCCTTTACCATTACTGTTGTATAAACATATTTCTGAACTCGATCTTCAAAGTTTTCTAAAGTTTTGAAAGAAGTTTATAAGCAAATATTTAATTTTATTTATAATTTAACAAACATTAAACTCATGATATGAAATGTAAATGATGTATTTTAAAGAGATCATGAAAAGATCAAATTGGGCATTTTAAAGCAGTTATGAAAAGATCAAATTGGGCCTTTTAAAGCAGTTATGAAAAGATAAATATAATTTTTAAAAAAATCATTATAAAATTTTAAAAAGAGGAAGAATTTTGGAGAATTATTGGAATAATATAAACTAATCAACTATTTTAAAACTCATAAGATAACAGCTTTAATTTAAAGGTATATTTAAAAATCAGATTACATATTTAAAATGCGTCATCAAATTCAGAATATCTGAATATTGAATTAAATAACTATTGAAAGTTCGAACAAATTTGATGATAACTTAATTCATGCAGTTTCAAAATACTGTTTTATATTTTAAAGTTCAAATTTATGCAATATTTTATTTATTAAAAGTTCGAAATTAAGTGACTCTGAAAATAATTTATGAAATCTTACTAAAAATAATATATGAACTCATTAGTTATTTATAGATAAAAATTGAATATTCAATTTAGAAGAAAACTTTTGCTATTAAATTATTCATTACATTGCATCACAAGTTTAACAAAATGTACAGGGGGTCATAAATTATTGGACACGTTTCAAAAATTAATAAAAAAATAATGTTACAACTACAGCTTTTTTAAAAATGAGAGCGCATTTTAAAAAGTTTTTTTCAGATACTTAACGCGTCGTTACGGTGGTCTGGGTCGTCGTAAATTAAGGGACATCTCCTATTTTTGAGAGCCATTATCTGCGAAACTATTAAAGCTAGCAGAAAAATAAAAGCATGTATTCATAGGGAATTTTACGTTCTTTAATTTGTTAAAACAATTGTAATTCGAAAACTGTAGAGTTTTTGAGATATTCAAGAAAAACTAAAAATGTAAACAAGAAAAGGCGCATCTGCTTCTGCTGATCGGTAGCCATTGCTGTAGGAATCTCTCGCTGTAGGAAATTTAGAATGCCGTAATGGTACGACAACTATCTGAAAATAACTTTATTTGCTCTCTCATTTGAAAAAACGTAGTTGTAACATTCTTCTTATTTTTTTTTATTAATTTGAGAAATGGGCTCAATAACTTATGACCATCTTGTGTATAACACAAGATATAATAAAAAAGATTGAACATGTATGAATAATCTACCGCAAACCATGTGAAAAGAGTAGAAATAAAAAAGGTGTAAAAAGAACAATAAACCTTAATGAAAATCATTTTAAGAATACAAAGCAATTCTACTTAATGAATTTGGAAAAATTCATTGAAAAGCCAAACACAGCAAAACAACTTCGAATAAATTTCATCGTAATGAAACATATAATCTTAATTATTAATTTCCCTTGCATATTTAGCACCTGTTAAAATTCACAATATTCAGGTCATTAATTTTAAGGTTTTAAAATACAGAAGATAAATTAATAGAATTTGTTAAATATTTTGGTTAGATAAAATTATCAGCAGAATTCAAAACATTTACAACGAAAGTTGAAAATACGCTTCAAATTAATATCTGTTACAATAAATTTGATTAAAATTTTAATAATGTGTTTACGAAACAAAGCAACAACGATCAAATCAAATTACTGAAAATCGTCAGACGATTTTAAACGGTAATATCCCAACTGTCAGCATGCTTACATCAGAGGCTTTTCCTCAAATGTGCGTTACTTCATTAAGGAATATTACATCTTATGATAAAAGTTACGATATGTTTACTCTACCAATTCTCCTCCTGATCAATTCTTTGATGTTATGAAAATATTCCTTTAATTAGAAACAAAGTGCTGTTGTTCGGCATAATTTTATATTCAACACTTCACATCGTAGCATGCATTTACCAAACGATTCTTTAAATATTTCAAAGAGAATACTTTTTTCGGACTTTCTATTCTAGTAGAAACAGTTTTGTTTTCAAAGTTCGTACGATAAACAAACTTGGAACAAATGCGTTCATTAAGTAGCATTAGCATCACAAATTAATTAAGTTGAGTTTCGTAACATAAACTAATTTAGCAAGCGTTATTATTCATTATAATTATATGGGAGTACTTTCATGGTCATTATACATATCGTTTCCTCTAATATGTTTAGAAAATATTTACTCAGTAATTTTAGCGTGTAATATTAATTTTAGCATACAGAATTAAATAATTTAGTGCTAATAGCATAAAAGAAGTTACATCAAAAGCATTATAATTCGCTGATAAAAGTAGTTCATAATCTTCTATAGAGTTTTCAGTAAATATATCTTGAAATGGATAGATACTTCGAAGTTAGAATTATTTTTTATTTTTAAAAAGGTAGAATTTTCGTACGTGGTACAATTAAATAATCTATTTTAAGCTTTCTCAAACACATTGGAATAAATCGTTTGAAACTGAAGAAATGTTTAAAAAAAGAAATTGATTGGTATTTAATAATCATAATAGTAATATCCTTACATATCATACATATCGTTTGCTCTAATGTGTTTCTGAAAATATTTACTCAATAATTTTAGCGTGTAATATTAATTTTAGCATGCAGAATTAAATAATTCAGTACAAATAGAATCAAAGAAGTTTTATCAAAAGCATCATAGTAGGCTGATAAAAGTCGTTCATAATCTTCTATAGAGTTTTCAGTAAATATATCTTGAAATGGATTAATACTTCGAAGTTAGAATTATTTTTATAAAGATAGAATTTTCGTACGTTGTACAATTAAATATTTTAAGCTTTCTCACACATATTGAAATAAATCGTTTGGTGTTTTATAATTATTTTTCATTTAATAAATCGTTTGGGAATAAAGAAATATTTTTTTTAAAAAAATTGATTGATATTTAATGATCATAATAGTAATTTAAATATAGTTTTTAAATTCCAGTAATGCTTTCATTGGAAATTACAGCAAAAATCAACCATCGAGACTATTAAGAAAAAAAATATCAGATATATCTAAGACACAAATGGAAAAATTATAAACTATAAATGAAATATATAACTTGTACATTTTTTCGAGCTTTTGTTTAACCTCTAAATGTAATAGTAGCTATAAAATTTAACAAACACTACAATTTTTTCTGTTTCTCTTATAGTTTCTTTCAGAGAATCTTTAAAAATGTTCATGCAGCACTTAACTGTTTAAATTCAAAATTCTCAAAACTCAGTCTTTTAAAATACCTGTCATAATAAATATAATGTCTTCAAAAATTTATCTGTTTCAAGTGGTTATTTTAAAATCTTTTATGCCTTCGATTCTCTTATTGATTTTAAAAACCGAGGAAATTTTAATTACCTATATCAATTAGCAAAAAAAATGTATACGACAAGAAAAAAAACTATTAGTAACTTTAATGCCATTAACTAGTTAATTTATTATAACTAAAAGAAATCAATTAGAAATTAACCAGAACTATTATTGCACTCTCTTTAAAATCAAAGAAAGACAATTTAAAAAAGCTTGGAAATTTTAAATCTAAAGAATGGATCAATCGAAATTAAATCAATATGATTTGTATTTCAGAGTTTTTACAGTGTATGAACTATTCAATTAAAAATCAATTTTAAGCATTCATTAACAAATGTGCTTTTTACGAAAAGAGTATTTTCAGATCTGGAAAGTTTTCATGAAGAAAAGTTTATACTTAAAATTTTAAACTGATAAGATAAATTCACATTTACGAAAACGAACAAAAGTAATAAAAAGAATCCAATGCGCTTATAAAAAATTCATTAGTTATAAATTAATAGTTATTCATAAACATATAATTAATACAAAATGACTGCAAAAAATCAGGAATTGCTATATAAATAAAATTTTAATGGAGCAACTTATTCCTAATTTGAATAATTAGGTCACCGCATATTTTCGAAAAAAGAATAAAAGTCAAGGAAAAAAAATGTCTAACCAAAAAAATTTAAATAAGTTACACACAATTATTATTTATAAGAATTTCATTTCAAAATATATATTTTTAAATTTTGGGAGCAAAAATTAATGCCCTTTATGAATTTTAAAGTTATAATAAGTTATTTTTTAACATTTAACCAGTCCCAATTTTATTTTACGTGATATTTATTCGAAAGAAAAATCATTTTTACTGAAGAGTTAAATAAATTATATTCATACTGGTGTTAAAAGAAGTCATACAACAATGTGAGTAATGTGTATACAGAAAACCGTTTCAATGTTTATTTATTACTCCATTAGATTATAAATAAATCCTTGCTATTGTTAATACTTAATGATATTAATATGTAATACAAATTCGCACAAATAATCAATCAACAGTTCGTTTATTTTTAAAATGAAGGAAAGAAGAAATTGGCCTTCTTATTCAAAAGAAAACTATCCTTATACAATGCAAAAAAAGACTCATTTATACTTATTTTCAAAATTCACAAACACCTGACAGTGTACATGTACTGATAAAATTAAATACTATTCAGTACTGAATAGTATATAATTTTACTCAAGGTATGAACTTAAAAGAACGTGATTTCAAACACAAAATCGACAAAAAATACACAAATGTAAAAGTTATAACAAAAAAAAGGCGTCACTTACAAGTTCCCTTTTGGTAAGTCCATGCTGCAAAAAATGTTTCGCCCATTGAATCTTGATATCTCTAAAAGAGGCATTCTGATCCATTTTCTTCAAAAAGAAGAAAAGTAACACAAACAACACTTGTATACAAATCCAAGCCAGGTGGAGCGTTGCAGCCATGCACAAACACAACGAAACTGTTTTCTTTTCGCTATCTCGGTCTCTTTCACAGTATAGTGGTCACTTATAGCAAACGATTATAAAAAAAAGAGAGCGAGAACGAGAAGGAAAAAAAGAAGAAAAAAGATTAAAAGATCATTCTATGTCCACACCGTGTGATATTGTCTGAACCAAAAAACCAAATGATGAAACCCACGGTAGATAGTTTTCAGACAGCCATGGGACTATTAACTTCAGAACGGCTCAACACATCGGAGAAGGGACCAGACACAACAAACAACTTGTGCATATCAAACGAAAAATAAAATAAAAAAAGAAAACGGGCGAAAAAAGGGTTGGAAGAAGACAACATCGACTTTCTCCCTCATGGGTGAAGCCAGAGATCCATCCCACTTGGTTTAAGGGTTATTGTTCCCTGGTCCGTTTCCGCCAAAACACTCGCCCCGTGTGACGTGGAAAGAATCAACTAAAGAAATGGAAGGATACAAATTTTGTTTCGGATGATGATGATGTCGGATTTTTCGTTTCTTTTATTTCTCTTCTTTAAAAAAATAAATAAATACATGAGTTCGTCATTTCTCTATCGCGCGTAGGGATTTTTGGCGTTTTTTCTTTCTTCCCTACGGTAGGGAAATCGTTTTTACGGACGCGGGTAGAGGAAACCCACAATACCGTTACAAATTATGTGTTGGTGGTGATTTGAGGCAATATTTCCGGCTTTTAACGTTTCAAAGCCACAAAGGCTGTCTTGCACAATTGCGTGTTTTTAAGGGGGAGGGGGGGGGGCAAAAAGATGTCATTTGGACATGGGCAAGAGAAAATCTATTGATACTAATGTAAGATTTTTTTTTAATTATTTTTCTTGAACTACAAAACTTCATATTCTAAATTAATTCATTAAATTATTAATTAAATGATAGAAATGAGAAATTCATTCATAACTTTTAAAAATACAAAGAAATATCACTAATCTTATTTAAAATTTCAATCAAGCTTAGCTTATAACTTATTTAATGGTACTATTCGAATATTTCCTGTACGATGTAAAAATTGACTAAGCAAATAAAAATAATAAATACACATAATAATATATAAAAGCTAAAAATTACAAATATGGATGAAATAAATACCATTTATCATTAAATGAAACTCATTATTTAAAAACACTAACTTCTCATTCTTTAAGACTCGTAATTTCTTCATAGAAAGGTGTGCAATGATCAAATAAATGATATTCGAAAACTTAGTTAAGACAAATTCTGAACATTATCGGACTCAGATTTCAATTCTCCCTAAATATAAGCTATTTTGGTACCCCCCCCCCCCCTCAGAAAAGGCATGATTAAAAACAAAAAAATATAGTTGCAGTTTTTCCAGGGACGAGATTTTCTCTTGTTCATGTAATAAGAATAAGGGAAATGAAATAATAAGATCCTAACTGATCTCATCATTTAATTGTATATTAATCAGCAGACATCGGGAAATTAAGGAGTTCGTGGAATCTCATATTAAGTAAAAATTAACTAAACAATGACTAAAGATTTTCATTTTTTTATCATTTTATCTCCAAAATATATGCTTATATGAGATTAAAATAGCATTGAAATCTGTGTTGATAAATAAAATGAATATTTGATGGGTTCAATAGCATAAGTATTTCTTTAATTATTTTTCATCACAAATCAGTGTTTTTCATTGCTTACATAGGCTTGAAATGCAGCTTTTGAGGAAATTGTACATAATTTCTATTCAGGTTTCCTGTTATACACTTAAATAAATCGTGTATCCATTTTAGTTTCGATTTCATTCGGATAGTTAAAATTCAATTTTATTTCAGAAAAACACAACATTTTAACAAAAATTCTGTATTCATGCATAAAAATATTTTCTGAAAATTAACTATTAAACGAAATAACAAAATAATACTCAATTTGTGAAAGTGTATTTTAAATAAATTAAATGAGAAACAAAGTAAAAAAGATTAAAAAATAGAATGCATGGAGCATTTAAAAATTTTTCAAAATTAATATTTTTTAATTTAAAAAATATATAATTAGCTTAGGAGATGTTTTATAAATATTTAATATAGTTAAATTCCACTGAATATGTATACAAGATTTTGGAACTCATAGCATTAGTTTAAAAAAAGATTAAAAGAGACGACCGTCCCCTTAAAAAAAAGAAACGCTGTTGTTCTTTATGTTAAACTTAAGCTTCGAAGTATAAAAATTTCCCCAAAACTTAACATTTTTCTTGTTTGCTACGCGTATGCTTGAATTACAAACGATATTTGATGAAGATAAATATCAATCTGATGTTTTATTCCCCTTTGATTTTGTTCTGAGATAAATGAAATATTAGAGGTAAATTTACTCAGTATATTTCAGATCGTGATGATGAAGTTGCGATGTTAAAAAATTAGAAAGCAAATACTTTATTGAATTATCATTATGTCAAACTCCATCTGCCATTAATACACGGTGAACAAACTGTAATAATTGGCCGCCAGATAATGTGAATCAATTTATTGCGAGTTACAGTTAAGTTCATTTTGATGCATTATAAAGTGGAAAAAATTAAAAAAAAACAATTTTGATGCATCAATTTATGTGACGTTATAGTCATAGTTAACTGCGCATGTCATCTAACTTAACGCTTCGTTTTCGGCTAAAAGATGCAAAGATTCTAAAATCAAATTGGCGCAATGTACTTGACGTGTATCATCTGAATATGAATCGACTGCATAATGGGGAAGGCTACCAGATTCATTATGAGCTAAAAGTTTTCATTTTTAGCAATAAAACTTTCATACTTGAAATGAAATTGGAAGAATCGCCTGATAAAATGTATTAATTGCCATGAAATTTTATCGGACAAAAAACAGAATAAAATTCTGATGAAATGAATAAAATAGATGACGATAATTCATCCAATAAAACACAAAAATATAGTTATAAAATCTGGCAGGAAATTGCATATTAGGCTAAAACATTCCATTTAATAAAATACGTATGGGCGACAATAAACGTTAGGAACGTTAGTTAAGTTAACATTTGTCAAGTTTTAAAGAAACTTTTAACCTGTAAATAATCAATGCCTATGCAAAAAGGCAAAGAAACTGTTAACCTGTAAATAATCTATGCCTATGCTAAAAGGCAAAAACA
>BGPR01000069.1:1102015-1114806 GCA_013235015.1 Araneus ventricosus
AGCCGGAAAGCGAATAAAAGTTTTGCTATCTAGCTCACCTGACAGCATTCAGCAATTTATTCACACCACTGTTTACACGCATATGTATTTTGGGTACAAATATAAATCAAAAGTTCAAAAAGCAGTAGGCATTTTTTGTTCTCTCTGGTTCAAGGAAACGCTGAAGATTTAAGGGCAGGATGCTAGACTTTATCAGAAATTGGAACGTAATAAATCTCTAACTGGCAATAAAATCTTGACCAGAGTACAATTGATGTTCAACCCATGTGAGCAGAATTTTTCAAGAAGCAACTATTCTTTTCTGGAACGGTGCCGGGCAAGTAACTATTTTCTTTTTCGCATTCTGTTTCGTTTTTATGGGTTCGAAGCTCTACAGAAAGGGTTAAGTTAACACTACAATGGAGAGCTAGACATTTTACGGTCATGTAGAGAAAAAAATTGCTTTTCTAACGCGATAAAACTTTTTAAGTGGAAGTTTCGTGACGCTGCAGTCATTTGTTAAAATGTATGAGAGATGGTTCTAATCAGTAAAAGAAATATAGAGGACAATAAAATAGAATTCCATTTTGTTGACGAAAATGTAAGAAAGAGTTAAATTTAAAAATCCCCGGCATTCTAACAGAAAGGTATTGTATAGCAACGGATTCGGAAACCCTCCGCCCTTTTGCGCATGCGCCGGGCGGAGTTATTTTCATCAAAATAGGGGGGAAAGTGAAGAATGGAAGGGTGATGTTTACATTTTACTGAGCGTGATCTAACAAAGAACTCCGGAAAAGCGCTTATATGACTCATTGCCTGACACCCCTTTCCGGTGTAAAATCGTCCAAAAGTGGCAGTCTCGGAATCTGTTGCTGAACAGTGATCTCTTACAGAATGGCTGTATCGAAATCGCTCTGTAGGACGAAGAAGGAACGAATTAACCGTTCGTATCCGAATTCGTTCGAAAGAATGGACGAATTAAACAAAATGGCCCTATTAGCACAAAGTACCCTGCAATTTCTTTACAATTTTTTCTGGGACTCAGAATATCGTGGGGATATCGTAAAATATCTAGTATTAATAGGAGCAGAAATTTTCGAGTCGAAAAGTTCATATTATCACATTAACTGGCACGCTAGAAAAAAAAAGTTTTTTCTTGAGGTCATCGTGTATCGTCTAGAAAAAAGTGGAGACATGTGAGTCATATACGCTTCACGAGACCCTGCTTTCAAAAATGGAGTGAGTTAAATACAACTCGCATGACAATCAACGTATTAAATTACATTCATCTTTACTTCTCTCCATCTCTTCAGTGATTTCGAGTAAAAATAAAGAAACTCGAACGAAAAGAGATTTAAGAGTTTAAGAAATAACGGATCAACTTGATAAATCATTTAAAAGATGGGCATTTTTGTAAAATGTTTAGTAATCAAAACCGAATTTTAATTAACAATTAGTTTAGGAATGTTACTCGATTTTTACCCATACACTTTCAAATTACTTTCAATGGAAACTAACCACATCTTATTTAGATCAGATAAATCATCTTAAAAATAATTAAATATCGATTTTATACAATATTTGAAAACATGTTTTCAATCATTTTTTGTTTTAAAATGTTTATTTGTTGATCATCTTAATAAATTTTCCAAAACAAAGGGAAAATCTTTTGCTTCGTGTATTCTTAGAAGAATTTTTCATCTAACGTAGTCAGCTAATGGCTTTCTTTTAAGAAAACGACTTTCATAATACTTTAGTAAGGATGAAGCATAATCCTTTGTCCGCTTAAAACTTATAACCGTTTCAAAGCACATTATCATTTACAGTAGGTTAGCGCTTCGTAAATGGTAGGCCGTAACTCCAAATGTGGTCAAGTAGAATAATATTGCAAAACCCACAAATTTTACATTCGTTTATTCTCTACCCACTCCGAACCAGCCTGCCAGAATTGGCTTAAGGCTTCACATGGCCCGGAGGGGAAGTTTTTTTCATTATGTTCAAAAAAATTACATACTACACCGAAATATTGGTGGACAAAGATACATCCAAATAAATTAAAAAATTGATATAAATAGCACAATCAATGTTACCACAACTCAATCAGCCGAGAAAAGATACACAAAATGCCAGGGTGCATAAACAGCAGCAGTTAAAAAAACCAAACAATAGTTATAAAAAAAGTCAATTTAAATCCCAACACATAAAACACATATTGTATAGCAACGGATTCGGAAACCCTCCGCGCTTTAGCGCATGCGCACGACGGAGTTATTTTCATCAAAATAGGGGGAAAGTGAAGAATGGAAGGATGATGTTTACATTTTATTGAGCGTGCTAACAAAGAACTCCGGAAATGCGCTCATATGACTCATTGCCTGACACCCCTTTCCGGTGTAAAATCGTCCAAAAGTGGTAGTCTCGGAATCCTTTGCTGAACAGTACACTCTATTTTAGTGAACAATGTCGAATAATTACCGTAATGCTTTGAAAGTTAATAAGGTCCATTTAGCTTTATTTTTAGCTACATTAAAGTCCTATTATGAAGTTAAACGAAGGCTATTTTGCTACGGACACCGTACTTTTGAACCGTGGCCAGATAGCGAGGGCGACACTTGATCTGGCATACCCCCCTCTAAACTTTCACTCCACACCAGCGGGAATTAAGGTCCGTGGTATATAAACTTTACCCTCCTATTTCCTATACTTTATCCCTTGTTATACTTGGGTCAATGGTAAAGTGACCAGGCACTTTGGATTACCGGAACAACCCTTGCTTTTGACTCATTCTTTCTGCTACCATTTCTACTAAACCTATATTCAGAGCGTTCCCTAATTCCCTAGCGCATTGCCTGACACCCCTTTCCGATTTAAAATCGTCCAAAAGTGGAAGTCTCGGAATCCGTTGCTGAACTGTACACACAAACAACACACCATAAAAACACAGGATGTAGAAATCTAAAACACCTTAATAAAATGGGGCTAAAAATGATTAAAAAATGGGCTAAAAATGACATAGTTAAAAAAAACTAATCCAATAGAAAAATCTGATAGAGTTAAAATTTAAAGCTAAAAGTTTAAAAGAGTTTACGTTGAACACAGACGATCACAGATAGCTTCGCTAATCTTAAAACAAGAGATCAGCTTTTCACGATTAATTTTGCAAAACAAAATGTTTTCGAGCCACAGTGGTTTAGAAACAAATTTTACATAGACTTCTTGCTTCAAATTCCTCAATATTTGAAATAAAAATGGTCAATAAAATTACTTTAACTTGAAACATTTTATAAAAACACTCTGAACTAAATATTTTAAATTAAATCAATTTAATATATCATTAATTAGTGCTTCGTTATCTCATTTATTTCTATTTGTGAAGTAACGACAAAATTTTTCAGACAAATTCGGGTCGTGAGTTGAAAGTGTATAAGATGCTTTACAGTAGATAACATTAAATACTTGAGCTGATAATTCTATTTCTAATAACTGAAGACTAAATGAGACAAATTGAGGCAAAAAAGCAAAACTCGAAGTTGCATCTGTGTCTATTCTTTTCCTAACAAAAAAAAAATGTTGGGAGCGATCCCACACAAAAAAGTAAGATTGCTAATGAACTTAAGACTTTCGTATAAAAGTTTATAACTGATCTAGAGAAAAACGGTAAAAAAATTTTGAAAAGCTTTTTATTTCAGAAAACGAAGAAAAAATTCTCTGTTCAAAGCACTTGGAGTTCATCTGCTCTAATTTAAAGCAATCAGAACATTCAGCCCTAAGATCTATATTTAAAAGAAAAAATTGATTCTGTTCGACAGAAAAAAAACATGTTTTTCTTCAAGTAAAGCATTGTTCTTTAATTTTAAACACAACTGTGAAATTCTTTGAAAGAAACAAGTAAGGAAAAACGAAATTTATTTAAATATAGAAGTAGAACACTGAAAAATAAAATTTAACGGAAAGAATTACCGCACGAGCTTAAATGGTTATTTTATTACTTTTAAAAAGGTTTGAAATCACTGATAGTTTTAGTACCAATCTGAAATAAAAATAAATTAAAGCTTCCATTTCTTTGTCAAAAAATTGTATGATACTGTAGTATTTACCCGAAAATACGCAGGTCCAGCAAAATTTTTTCAAAATGCACGCAATATCAGCCCTACCCCAAAAATAAGCTCGATTTTAGGTTCTTAACCATACAAACGCGTTTACTGAATAGTAAGCTTGGTATATCTATAAAATGTTGGATGGATTGCATAAAAACGCATAATTATTAAATATAAGCTAGGATACTTTGTGACTGAAAATCTTCGACTATTGAAAAAATAATGCGAGAAAATCAGCGCAGAAACTTGGAATAAGAGCTTACTGGAGGTAGTGATTTCGGTGACGAATTTCATGAGGCAAAATCGTTGGCAGCTTTGTTGAAAAAATGCAGTCACCTGGCTTCATGGACAAAACTGCTGGATATGGCAGCTTGGGTGAAAATAGTTCAGAAGATGATATGACTATATTTCAAGAAATTTAGATTTGTACCTGCATATATGAATAAATGCAAATTCTTTTACGTGCAAAAATGAATAAATAAATAAAATCTCGCAAATCGTCTTCTGTAATCGGAATTCCGGTTACTCCACATTATCCAAACTTTAACACCATACTCACGGAAAGGTTGGATCCGCCAATCACGAATGGCGTCATTTTAATCAGTTCGAAACTAATATGAAACGAAAGAAAAATTAAACCAAAATTCGTTGTCATTTTATAAAAAGGATCGATTTGAAGCTGGTTGGAAAAATATTTCACTGAGTAAAATACATGACATGAAATAAAAACCTTCTCATTCAGTTAGCTTGAGTTGAAAATAGATTTGAAAACATAAATAACATCCAACTCCAGGAACAGTGGCGAATCCAGGATTTGGATCTGGAGGGGGCTGAGGTCATAAAAATTTTGTATCGTCGTGACAAATGTCAACCTTCATGTCGTATATATAAGCCAAAATACTTTAACTTTAGACTTAATTCACCTGATAATAGGAATCATAAAGAGCACTATTATACTTTCGATAATTTAATAAACAACACAATGGAATAACTAGCCAAAAAAAATTGATTTACACCGCGTCAACGCTACAAGTACGAGTGGAATGACTACAAAAGTGCGAAAATTTTCGACCCTGTCAAGTCAAAAAGCAATGTTGTCACAGTTTTTTTATATTAATTTTTTAAAAAAGGGTAGATTAAGAACTAACAGTTGCAGTGATTTTAAATAAAATCAAGAATTCTGTTTTAGCTCTGGGAGGGGCTGCAGCTCCATAGCAACCCCCCCCTGGATTCGCCACTGTCCAGGAAAGTTAAACTGCATTTTGAAGTTAACGAAGTTAATGTATAAAAGAAAGCAAACTTTATTAACGACTGATTTAAAAATGGAAAAAAATATGTGAATTAACGGATTAATGAAAGAATGAAATTAGTTTGAATTTCATTACAAGAATGAAATTAAAGGTTGGAAATAACTTAAAAAGTATTTATTTTAATTTGTTAAAATTAGGGGAAAACTGCACGACAACTAAGTTAATATCATTGAAAAAATACTTTCTTCAATTTATAATGTATTAAAAATAATTTTTGTGCAATACGTTCAGAAGTTATCGCAGAAAAATGCCAAAATTTCGCTTAGTTTTCAATTAAGTAGAAATCTAATTAAAGTTTCCAAAAAATCGCTCCCAGGTGCACATTCCCACCCTCAAAAGTATATTTGTGCAAAATTCAGTATCTCTAAATCCAACAATCTTCAGAGAACATTTAGCCATATATGAGACATGATTGTGGAAAATTTTAATTGTTAATTTCTCTCCTATTTGTGGCAATCTTATTAATTTTTTAATAATTGTCATAGCAATTATCTCAAATATTTTTTAAAAAATGCATTTCATTAGTAAAACTCTTTTGTTTGTTTTATTAAGTTTTTAACGTAAATTTCAATTACAAATACAACCAGCGGGAGTGGTCTGCCCTAAACTTTCTCGTATACTCCCTAACACATGTGGAGGAAAAATAAGCTAAAAGGCAGTAAAACGCATCAAGCGTCTCGAGCACAGTTGGAGAAAAAAGTTGTAATAGAAAATTTTACGCACATTGCCAGAGTGCTTAAAAATTTTTAAAAAGCATGGAAAACAGAACTGATGAATCAATTGACACTAACTTTCGTTTTGTTAATAATAATTGCTTTCGTTTTGTCCAAGTGAAAATAATGCAAAATCTACTAACAGAAAAAATGCATTACCAATTACAAAATGAAACTAACCGTAAATTAAATATGCAACTCTTTTCGATAAAATATTTCTGCGTAACTTGCTATAAATCACAGAAATGAAAGCGAAAGGCAGATCAAGATGAAACGAGCAGAATTTGGCAGTGAGCCAAGACGTAGAATGGTGAAATAGAATCGGGAGCTGACGTGATTTCGCAATAGGGTTACTAAGATTAGAAAAACCAAATTTCGAATTCGAACGCTTTTTTTAACCGATTGACACAAAAATTGGACATAAATGTACAATTTAGGTTAGAAGGCCACATACAAAATTTCATTTATCTAAGTAATTTTGTTAAGAAGTTATTGCATTCAAAAGTATGCGAATATACAGTCCGACAGACAGTCAACCCTTCGACGGATTTGGTCCAAACTTTGATACGGACCTACATTCCTGATGATAAAACTGTGTACCAAATTTTATCCATCCAGCTATTCAGGTTTTGAGTTATAGTTTTCATATGAACGTCAACAGACAGACTTCCCGCGGACGGATTTTGTCCAATATTTGAAAGAAGCCTACAAATTATGTGTAAAGATCACATACCAAATGTCATCCCGGTAGCTCTAATAGTTTTCGAGTTATCGTGTTCACAGACAGACAGACATAATTCCAAAATTGTGTTTTTCGGACTCGGGGAAGTCTAAAACGTGGAGATTCGTCAAAATCTCGAGTTCGAATTTTTTGACGATTACAATACTTTCTCTTCGTACTTCGTATACGAGAAAGTAAAAAAATTTACTTCTATTATTATTTTTTAACAAAAACGGATCCAAATGCAGTCTTATACCTTAAAACAACATTTCAAATTTCTTATAGAGAGTGGATATGAAATAAAACAAAACGCCCTCTAGTGAGTAATAAATCTGGCAAAGTACAACAAAACAAATCGTATGTGCTTAGATGAGCCCGCGGTTTTCGTATCTAAAAGGAAAAACGAACAGTTATTTGCATAACCACATTCAAAGTATTGTTATCTTCAAAATTCACCTCACAATTCTTAGCCAAACAACCTTTCGATGGCACTCTTTACTTTCTCGTCTACGAAGTATACAAAGAGAAAGTATTGTAATCGTCAAAAAAAGTTCGAACTCGTGATTTTGATGAATCTGCACGCTTTAGACCTCTCTGAGTCCAGAAAACACAATTTTGGAATTATGTCTGTCTGTCTGTGAACATGATAACTCGAAAACTATTAGAGCTAGAGCGATGAAATTCGGCATATGATTTTTACACATAATTTGTAGGTTTCTAGCAAATTTTGGACAAAATCTGTCCACGTGAAGTCTGTCTGTTCGTGCTCATGTGAACACGATATCTCAAAAATTGAAATATCTCGATAGATAAAATTTCGTACACAGTTTTATCATCAGGAATGTAGATCCGTATCAAATTTTGGACCAAATCCATCACAGAGTTGACTGTCTGTCGGTCTCTATAATCGCATACTTGTGAACACGATAACTCCTAACATTAACTGTAGATCCGTGCCCTATTCCGTTCCGATCGGTTGCAAAAAAGGAGTTAAAATTGCATATTTGATCCTCTATATCTCCCTAATTTGCAAGGCCATATTGTATATTAGGGAGTACCCACCTTTCGCCTTAGCGCACGTTGAGGGAAACTCTTGGGTATGCTGTTTGGCTTATTTTTTTCTCCACCTGTGTTAGGGATGCTTGGTGCGTTTTACTGCCGTTTGCCTTATTTGTTCTCCACATGTGTTAGGGAATATACGACAAAGTTTAGGGGAGATCACTTCCGCTGGTTTTAGATGGCCATGTTTTATTAGTAAAGTTGTATTATGAACGGGGTGAGAATAAAATTGCTGTCCATTGTTAATTTAGGCAAATGAAAGACTTGTGGAAAGAAAGGATCGATGAGCATCAAAGACTTACAGAAAATGATTAAACAAATTTAATCCACCGGAAATTCAGCAGTTCAGGAAGGGGAAGCAAAGCAATGAAATAGCAACAAGTTGAAGAGGTCGCAATTGTAATTATGAATCCACAGATGACTAATACGCCAGGCCCCAGAAGTGCTCTAATCTGATATCGGGTCTTTAAAAGCTAAAATTACATTACATGTCAGACAAATGAATGCTAATATGTCAGCGAGCCACCGTGGAAAATGGAATGTATCGCAAGCGGCTGTTGGTACGGTGGTCATATTGAACCGCATTTGTAATTCACAATAAACTTTATCACGGTTTTACTTTATTTACTGTTTCATTTATTATGCATACTATCAGTGGCGGATTTTGACAATATGAGACCACAGGCGCAATATTGTTTTGAGGCCCCTCTACCCAATGTCATAAATTTGCCGTCGGTTTAGCGCTGACATGTGAGTCAAATAGATTTTGAGGCCCCCTAGGGTCTCAAGGTACGAGAAACACCTGTGCGAAAAATCGCCACTGCATACTACCTATATATTAATACGTGAAGAAAAAACTTTGTACCTCATTTTAAGCACATTGCGCGCACGCGAGTGTGAGATTTGGCATAGTTAAAGTTCATATGGAGAAGGAGTGCAGAAAGATCAAATTTATGTAAAATATGTGTTACAAATGCATTAGATTATATAAAATAAAACATTCATTGTTTACGTTCATACTGAATGTCAAACACATAAAGGTTTGTGGTCAACAGTCGGACAACATTTATTTTTTTTAACCGCCAGGGTTTTTTTTTTGTTTCAATAAAAAATGTATAAAAAAATACGAAGCACGTATTCTTTATTTAATTTTTCATTTTTTGTATTAATTTTTTTATTTATATTTTATATAATTTGAAAAGATAGGTAAATTAACTGTGTAGCCTTGGCGAAACCTAGCCAGAAAAGCAATAAAAAAACTCCAAGGAAATGTCAAAAAAAAGCGTTATTGTTTTTTAAATATAACTTAGCCAAGCTATACCTCGTTTTTCCTAACATTCGTATTTTTCAAATAATTCGAAAACTAATGCACAGTGACGTATTTGTACACGCTCACAGCTGAGGCAATAGAACAAAATTCAAAAAAATTATAAGCAATGATTATAGAGGTATACTCTTTAACAAAAGAACCTCAATAACGTTCAAACTTACAAATTTAATGAATTACGGTCGAATTTCGACCGGTGGGCGACCTCTAGTTCTTATAAAACTGCAAATTCCTCTGAAAGCGATTTTGGGCGCCATATGTACTTTCTCGCATACGAAGTATGTAAAGAGAAAGCATTGAAATCGTCAAAAAATTCCCCTAGAGCAGGGGTGGGGAACCTGCGGCCTTGCCAGTTATTTACAATTTGCATTGAAATAATACACTTGTCTGTAATATAATAATAACTGCAGAACAATAACCTTTCAGATTCTGCTCATGTGGCCTTTTGCCCAGCTGTCTTAGTTTACTGAGGCCTTTCAGTGCAAAAGGGTTCCTCACCCCTGCCATAGAGATTTTGATGTATCCCCACGTGTCAGACCTCCCTGAGTGTGAGAAAGACATTTTTGGAATTCATGTCTATGAACACGATAACTCTAGAACCAAACGAGACAGATAAAAGAAACTTTGAGCGTGGTCTTGATACAGAAATTGTAGAACTACAACAAATTTAAGACCAATTCTGCCATCGGATTGTCCTTTATGTCGTGTATGTGAACATGATAACTGAAAAAGGAATCAAGTATTCACGTGAACACGAGGAATGTAGTTCCGACAGCTAGCAGTAGATGGCAGATGGAATTTTTTAAAAAAAATATTAATTAAATTATTTTATTTAATTAAAAAAGATTTTCATCTTTCCAGGGGTTTTTCTGCATTAACTCTGTTGTGTTGTTGATGATCCCCGAAAATCAGCAGAGCTATATCAGGTCCATGAGCCTGGGCACCCTAAAGAAATCCCAAGTCAACAGAGGATTAGAAACAAGATCCTGTTGGGAAAGGCCCAGGCACGCAAGAATATGATCAGGTGTGGCCTGTTCTGCAGTACATTTTGGGCAGATCTCAAAACACTTAGAATTATCAGAGAAAGTCAAACTTCTGATATGCCCACTAAGGAAGCGAGCAAGAGTTGTTTAGTCGCGTCTGCTGCATCATGCCTTATAAATTAAATGATCTTGACAGCAAGATCGATGTCAAATTCTCGACCCAACCGGTCAACAGTACTGATCTGGGTCTCGACCCAACTGCATACTGATCGTTTAAAATTGCCAAGACTGGCACTTTTGGACGATTTTACTCCGGAAATGGGTGACAGGCAATGAGTAAGATGAGCTCATTTCCGGAGGTTTTTTTTTAAGGTCACGTTAGGTAAAATGTAAACATCTCCCTCTCCAATTCTCACTTCACCCCTATTTTGGTAAAATCAACCCCGGAAAAGCGTGGAAGGTTTCGGAATCCGAGAATAATCTATACTCGGTTCTCTTCCCTATACTGCGAAACTAAATACAAAGCGCGCCAAATTCTGTAAGCATACGAGGAAGTAGAGAGGAGAATACTCCCGCTGGTTTTTAATCGAAACCGCATCGACCGATACAAATCCACTAAAGAACCCTGAAAACCTCGCTTTATTTTATGGCCATTCTCGATATCTATGTCAAAACAAATCATATCAATAATCACCACCAGAAATCTATACCAAAATACCGGGGGAGGGGAGACTAAGAACCCTTAGCAAATTTAGACAGTTACTGAATATTTCACGGTGATCATCTACAAATGGTATAAGGATAATTCATACAACCAAAAGAAATGTCTTTTCCACGGCAGTTTGCTCGCAACATGAGAGCCTCACTTCCGCCAGATGACACTGCATCAAAACCGTTAAGTAAAAAATTATACAGACGTAGAAAAAAAAACACTCCAGATGCCTTTTACGCTCCGAAGGCGTAAATCTTCACTTAAAAAACACTTTCCAGAAAGATAAAAATAAGGGTCAGGAAAAAAAAAAGTAAACACTGTCACATCATAATTTCTTTCTGACACACAGAATATGGTGGAAAGTAGTTTGCTTTTTCTAATGTGAATTTCTGCATAGATGCTGTTACATGTTTCTTTTTTTAAGAGAGGCATTTAGAAAAGAGGAAATTTTATACCATCGCCCTATAAGGTAACAAAATTGCCTGCTAGTGTTTGTACCACCAGAAAAAATATACAATCAAAAATAACATTAAATCATAGTAAGTCAAAGAAAATATGTTTTACAATTTTTCATTGGCGAATTTTTTTATTGCTGCCATCTAACATCGTGAAAATGAAAACTAATTTGCACGTTAACTCACTGATAGTATAGATTAGTGACTCACATGTGGTTTCGAAGTCCATGTATTTGCTAGTGAAGTTATAAAATAAAACACTGCTATTAATGCTATTCTGTTGTTGTTGTTGTTTCATGTCCCCCTGGCCCATTAGACTAGGTCCATGACACCATGTCGCTCTAACAACTCCACAAGTCCTTTGCCCTCCCCACTCAAAAGCTGCCTCGCAGAGGCGCCAATACAGTTCTAATTCTATTACTAATAAGTAATGCTTTTCTACAATATTAAATGTGAAACGATATAGTATCAGAATTCTGATGCAACCCATAGAGATACCATCTACGAGTAGATAATTGGAAGCTTGTTACACCATGAAAATACTATGCTCATGCAATTTTTGCAATCTTACGTGTCATTAGAGATGTTAACACCAAACTGAAAGTTTTGCAGTTAATGATTTTTCCATCTACATGTTCCTATGCAAGACTGATTAGTTTTAGTAGGCCTGATCCAGTTTTAAAAAATTTCATCCTGGAATGGGTTTTATTTCCAGATTTTTTTCTTGAAGATCAAGTTGATCGAACAACTTACTTAATAAACTTATAAACTACAAAATCAAACCATGTAATAATATTCTTTAAACAGCAGACCATGCTCATTCTGAAGTTTCAGGTTATAATACAGGATGTCCGAGAATTATTGCACACATTACAAATTATATAAAATAAAAACTAGAACATATAGAAAAAAAATACCTTTACTAGCTTATTATAGAACTGCAAAAGTTAATAAATGTTAATGTGAGATCTCATGGTTCGCGTAGTATGTCCAAGCGATACTCGATTTCACGCAATGTATTTGCAAGAATCTGAGGACCTATCGAGTGAATAGCAGCTGGGATACGCTGCTTCGGTTCATGCAAATTAGTACAAGGTGTCTGATATAATCTTTCACATGAGAGAAAATCCAAGGGAGTTAAATATGGAGATCGGATTATATGACTGCTGATTGAAATTTTCTCATACAATCCACATCAGGCCACTCCTAGCTCCATCTATCAAATTCTCGGAAAAAATAATGGTGTGAAACAAAACTTTAAGAGGAGCGCTTTTAGCAGTGCCAGACATCGGAAAAACGTTACTGCTCCCAGTTATTGTTTTACATACTTTTTAAAGTGTGAAATAATTTTCGGACACCTTGAATGTTCACAACGCTTCAGCTAGCCGAAAATACAGCTCGAGTCAACTGCCGTCAAGAAAGAAGTTGAGCCAAA
>BGPR01000069.1:1114816-1148031 GCA_013235015.1 Araneus ventricosus
TCAAGAAAGAAGTTGAGACAAGCTGGCGATTCAGCGCTCCAAGAAAAATCCCCAAGACAAAGGAAAAAAAAGGCCTCCAAGTGGTGTGTGCGTATAACAGAAAAGTACCCAACATACAATATTCACAATAGTAAGTTCCTATTCATCTCGATTTATTTATTACCACGATTTGCCCTTCGCAGATTTAAACTATTTTGACGTTGATCTGAACGTTCTCTGGCTCGCCTGAGCCCGTCTGCTTCATTTCTAACTTATCACTTTCGTCTAAAGTTTCATTATATTGTAAGCATATTGTGAACTTTACGTCTTAGACTCATGTTTTTCCAAGTAAAAGTTGTTTTACATAGGAACAAATATAGTAGCAGGTTATACCTATGAAGTTATGCCTAATATGAAGGAGACTGGGGTTTAGTTTTGTAAACAAACCGATCGTTGCCATCGGCAAAAGAGAAATTAACCTCTTTTCTGTGCCACGTACCTTAGTGGCTTTTTTTTATATATATAGATTTGACACAGATCCACAATTATGGTGCAAAGGATAAATACTAAATTTTATTTATATAAGACATTGCGTTTTTGAGTTAGCGCGTGCACATAGACGCAAATATACAGATCGACAAACGGTCAACCGTAGGCGGATTTTGTGCAAAATGTGGTACAGTTCTGCGATTCTGATGGTGAAACCAGGGAGGGTTCACAAACGCGACGCGCAGAAAGTCTTTCCGCGCATTGCGTCATATTGGGACAGATCCCGAAACTTTCCGCTTTCCCACGCAGTTTCGAATTAAAGAAATAAAATTATTCCATCTGTAAGAAACGGTGAAAATACCCGATTAATGGATTAATGGACCCGATTATTGTATCTTCATCATTTTACATGATAAGACTGCTTTTTGTTACTTATAAATAACGCATCGTGAATTTTTATTTTTAATGAAAATGATTCCTGGTTCGTCTCTTTTTGTTTACTTTACAGCAATTTCAAATGAACGATTCACTTCTTGAGGATACTACAGTAGACTCTCTCTAATCCGACACATTTAAGACCGGACACCTGTCGGATTACAGAGAGTATCCGGGCTATAGAGGGTCAATAGAAAAATCATGTACTGAAAGGGGGGAAGATTTCAAGTTTTAGCAGGAAAGAATGACTCATCACCAAGTAACATGTTCCAAAGGTGCGTCGGACTAGTGGGAGTGTCGGATTGGAAAGAGTCTACTGTGCTTTATTTTTTGCCGTATAATAGGAGCTTTCGATAAATGAAAATAAATAATATGATCTTTTGGGCTTATTTATGTCTAGACTGGAGCCGAAGGGGAGGGGGGTTGTTGTTTCTTTTTCCTCCTCACATTCCAAATTAAAATGCGGAAAATTTAGTTTTATTATGAATATTTCTCGTTTGTTTCAGTGCTGAGGAGGTTGCTTGATTGCTAAAGGGTTTTTGATTTTCCTCTGGCTCGTAAACTAAAGATTGAGAAAAGACTTTTTCAGAGCCAAATGCTATAGTTTTACGGAAAGATTTGAAAGCTAATGCAATGTCTGGTTGAGCTGTTGCAAGATGTTCGATGCGTTCGAGAAATTCGAAAGGCAAAAACATTTCTTTCCACTCATTGAAAATGCTCGAATTTTCTTTCAGCAATTCAGCGAGAGCAATTATCATCGTGATTTAAAATTTAAATGCTTAGTTTTACTGCAAAAATATTAATAATAGTTCTGAAACCTAAAGTTATTCCTACATTATTTTTGTCATCAAACGTAATGATAAATTAAGAACTTAATCAGTTAGAGAGGATCACTCTACAATAGAGTGGAACATACGTAATGTTCTAAAAAGTGCATTCGATTGATTTCTCTTATTGTACGAAAACGAGTTTTGGAAACTGCTTAAGTGATCGGCATCGAAGCGGAAATATTCTAATCAAAGGTATTTAATATAAGTTTTGTTCTCATGTATTGTGTTTTAAACATATAATTAGCAAATATGTAATCGCTTATAATTAATATTGCAAATATTGATTATTATTTTGTTCGAGAGATTTTATATTTATTATTCTGTGTGATATATATATTTATATATTAAAGATGCATTATATATATATATTTCAATTACGACTTGTGCAATGAAAGGAATTATGTAAAATATAAGTTATTTTTGTTATTGTTTATTCAAAATTACAATTTATTTTTTAGAAATTTCTCAAAGATATTTGATTTTGTTTTTAGTTAGATGAAGTAGGTGAAAAACCAATATTTAAACGAATGTTTTATTTATAATCAAAAGTAAAATTATTCTTAAGTGTTCGGATTCTTATAAACATCGTCCACTGACTAAACTAGAGTTGTTTTTATTTAACTTTATTAAAGTCTAGTAGCTATAGACGTAATTATCTCCTTTCTTGCATAGAGACTATATGAGAAAGATCACTGCGTTTTATTAAAATTTTGATTAAACTCTTTAAATTTTGATTCCTTCGCAATGTGTGACTCTTTAACAACGTTTCTACAAAAAAATCAAGCTTATAAAAAGTTTTTCTTAAGCTAAAAGAGCTCCCAAACAATTTATTTATTCCGTTGCGTAATATTGGGACGATCCCAATGCGACGTCATCAGTTTATCAGCTCTCTGTGAGCCTAACCTTACTATTCTCAAGTAACCTTGGGTTAAACTATGTACCAAATTTCATTATTCTCGCTCTTTGCCTTTTTGAGTTATCGTGTTCACTTAACCACGGACAGACAGACTTCCCGCATATGGATTTCATCCAAAATTTGACAGAAATCTATAATTTTGGTCTAAAACCCACGTAATTTTATCAGTCTAGCATCTAGCTCAATAAGCTTCGGAATCAGGGTTGCCATATTGGCCGTTTTAAGGACAAATTATGGAAATTTGGTCCTTTTCAAAGCCCTTGACCTTAGGAATTTTCATTTGACCTTAAATTCATTTTTTGGCCTTTTTGGCTGTATTTTCGTTAATGACTTTTAGAACAATTTTTAATTACTTATTCTATTGTTTTTTAACACATTTTTGATATTACACATTTCAAATGATATATAATGAGCTGCCGAACGAAATAGCTCCTGAATAGAACAAGGATGTTTTAAATGTCTTTCACTTAAATTTTAGTTTAATAATAGAACATTGAACGTATGCCTATCAAGTGGAATTCGTTTCCATGAAGGATAGCTGTTTTTCTAATAGCAAATGACGTTTTCAATCAATTTGTCAAATTTGGCCCTATTTTTAAGAGGGTTTGGCCTTATTTTGCTATTTAGATCTGGAAACCCTGCTCTGAGTTATCGTGTTCATAGATTGGCAGACAGATAGACATAAGTCCAAAAGTGTGTTTTTTGAACTCAGGGATGTCTAAAACGAAAAGATTCATCAAAATTCTGAGGTTGAAATTTTTGACAATCGCAATGCTTTCTCTTTGTATACTTCGTATACGAGAAAGTAAAAAACAAAATCGGCGCGGCTCTCATCGTTATGAGTATGGAGTCTCTATTTTCTCTGCTTTAATTTGGTCTCTGCACTACATTGTAATAGAAAGATCAGAATAAAGCGCATAAGCCTTTTTTTACAATAATAGTTTTATTAAGCTTCACAACTATAAATACAGTAGAACTCCGCTAACCGAACCTCTCTAATCCGAAATTTCGGTTAATCCGAACCGATTTTATTTTCGAAAATGATATGCAATTGAAAAGATTACCTGAAAAGATTTAAATATACACACTAAAAACAAAAAAGGACTTTTTCAGTAGGCGTAATTTTGTACACATCGAAGAAACTAATGCAATTCGCCGTAAGATAAGGTCATTTCATACAGGAGCACATCCATTATTCTAATGAAACGGGGAGACATATTCTCTTTCTATTGATTTTGAATAAAAGAATTCAAGAGATAGTATTAATGAGTGCTTATAACTGACATTTTTTTAGCACACATCTTTTTATTTTTTATTTTTATCGGAATTTCGGGTAATCCGAACAAGGCACCGGTCCCAATTAGGTCGGATTAGCGGGGTTCTACTGTAGCTATAAATTTGAAAACAAGCTCTTGTTATAGACTAATTTAAACCCCTTCATCATCACTGTTAATTATTTTTAATAACAAATTTTTCAGTGCACCTAACTTAGTTTAGACTGCATTTATTCCTTAACCTCTTCTTTACTGAAGAACACATCAACAAGAAACGGCACAGTTCCGGTCAAAACAGAAGATGTGGAAAAACCCCATGAGTTGATTCCGCTATGGTGATCACATTAAACGATAAAAAAAAACTTAAAAAGGAAAGAATGAAAAAAGGAATAAAAAGAAACAGATGTCCGTGTCTAGACAGTTAACCCGATAGTCACAGGACAGTGATTTCAGACACATAAATACCCCGTTGACAGATGAAAATAGAACTAGTGAGATAAGGCCTTTTTTTCCCTCCTCCTTCCCTTTCTTTCTAAATACATTTAAAGTAGAGTTACTTTTTTTATCAATAGCTGAAAAAAATGTCGAAGGTCAATTGCCTCAATTACCCTTTGAGTTAGCGAGAAATGCTAACTAGTGAAATACTCTGATAAGGAAGAGGTTTTAACAAAATTGAAAGTCTATTTTAACTAGTACGTGTGCACTTAAAACAAACGAAGCATTTTAAATTTTATACGTTTTTTTTTTAAATTTTTTTATAAGTTTAGTGATTAAGGTACAAGTACAGTAAAATTCCTTTAGTATATCATTCAAGAATCAGCTCCAATACACATACCAGTAGCTCAAAGATATTGTACAATATTGTACGCTATCGAACAACATTCGCAATATTGTATAATATTATACAATATCATATAATATTATATAATTTTGGACAATACTGTACGATATCGAGCAATATTGTATAATATTATAAAATATCATATAATATTGTACAATATCGTGCAACATGTTGTGATTCCTGGGCTGTGGCGTAGCTGCAACTTTTGCCGCCAGGCCGAACGTGCAATATGCCACTTTTCCTCTACAAATTATATAGAGCCATAAACCTTAAAATTCAAAAAAATAATAAATTCCAATGGTTTAGTTTAGTTTAGTTTAGTTATATTTATGTCCCGTTTCGATTCATGGCACTAATTCCACGTTCAGCTCAATATGAAGATGGAAACGGTAACAATAGTTTTCTTACACATCTGGTTGAATTTAGATAGTTGATTTTTGTTTGCTCACAAAACCATACCATTGCTGCTTTTATATTAAATAAAGTTTTAACTAACTCATCATTTTCCATTTCTTCTTGATATCTCATCGCCTTCCTGTGGGGCCTGGGTCCCACATTATGAAACACTAGTATAGAGAGGACCCCGAAAGTTTATTCAACTTTCCTATTAGCTAAAGAGTTTCATCACACTGAATACCAACAACTGGCGTTTAAAATTAAATTTTGTTGAAATAAATCAAATACTTTTAAATAGAGTAAGATCTCTCATATTCAGTACTATTTTATTTTGCGTAATTATATATATCACACAAATTGAGCTATCATTGGCTAGAGTATTTCTTATCCGCTGATACTTTCTTCTCTACTTCATGTTCAAGTAAATATTTTCAAGAACCCCAACTGTTATGTGCTTCAAAATAAAAATAAATTGCAATGCGGTTTCAAAAATGAAATTCTAAAATTATGGAAAAGTTTGAAAGAACGCTAGTTAACCAGATATTTACTTTGCAGACAAGTTCCGAGAGCTACAGCATTACAATCATGAGTAACAATCATTAACGCCTAAAGTATACTTTAAAAAACGCACTTCAACTGAAAATACTGTTTTCTTGAGATGAAATACAAATCTTATTAGTGAATCTTAAACAATCGTATTTTTGTATCTTCCAATAACATTATTTATCAAGCCATATTTTCTCCAAAAAAAAGTGAAACTATAATTTTGCATAATCTAATATCTTTTTCTCAAAAGGTGAATACTCGAAATGATCTCCATTTTGCAATTCATTTTAATGGTAGCTTACTCAAGAGATTGAATAGTGTTTACATTTCGGGAAAAGAAAAAGGTGGAGTCATAAAACTCATTGACACTAAATAAACATCAAAATCGTCACGTAATATAGGGTCATATTTATTGTTGCTTCGTGTTTTTATATTTTTTATTTTCGAGGTGATTATTATAAGTATTGTCTGTCTTTTGATTATATGTAGATTTCCTTCCCAAATATAAACATACTTCAGGCATCATCAAATCGTCAGATTTTTTTCAATGCTTTGCTTTGAAAAAATATTCTACCCCACTTGCACTCTTTTGTAAAAACAGCAGGGTCATAAACATGTGCTTGTCATTAAATATTTTTATTTGAATAATGAGCAGCTTTGATATTCTATACAATGAATAAGAAAACATTTTCACAATGTTTGTATAATTTATAATGTGTGATAATATACTTCTAATCACAAAAATCGTGCAAGTTTTTTTAAATGCAATTATTAATGCATTAGCGTTTTAATTGAAATATTAACATTGTGCAATATCACATTGTTTAAACAATGTACAGGGTGGTCATAAATTATTAGACACATTTCAAAAATTGATTTAAAAAACCCTACAACCCTCCGTTTTTTTAAATGAAAGAGTAGCTCAGAAAGTTTTTTTCAGATAGGTAGCGCGCCGTTACGGCGCATTAAATCTGCGAAATCCAACGCAAGTTTCAAAATGGCTACAGTTCAGCAGAAGGCACGTCTCTATTTCCATGAAAGCAAATCAATTGCAACAGTTCAAAGAATTATTCGAATAGAGTATCGAAATTGTCGGACTCAAAGTAAGAATACCATTAGACTGCATAATTGTTTTGAATTACTATTTACATGCAACGTTTTAAAACATGTTCAAATACCATTGAACTAAACTAATTATTATTTAAATGTAGGGCTGTATTAGTATAATATGACTCAACATTTTAAAAGTACTAAGTAAACCTATTAGCTTGCGAAAATCGCAGGATGCAGCAGAAAACAGACGAACTTCCAAAACGCGGAAATCGCGGGATATGCAGTCAGAGGGTTACGGGTTGGTACGAGCAATCATGGAGTGAAAGTCTCCCTTACTGATGCACACTTCCTATTCCCTTTAATTTCTCATGCCAACGCTTGATGAAGTTCTTACTTGGAGATGGAAAATTTCGATACTATAACAGAATAATTCTTTGAACTGTTACAATCGATTTGCTTTCGTGGAATCAGAAACGTGCCTTCTGCTGAAAGGTAGCCATTTTGACACTTGCGTTGGATTGCGCAGATCTAGTGCGCGTTACTTATCTGAAAAAAACATTTTCAGCTACTCTCTCATTTATAAAAAAGAAATTGATACATCATAGGTTTCTTTTTTATTAATTTTTGAAAAATGGGTCCAATAATTTACGACAACCCTGTATTTAAGTCACATTCAATTACATTAAGTTCAATTTAAAAAGTGATGAATACTCTTTTTTGGAAAGTTTTCAAGAAATAAAACAACTAGGAATTTTTTACTTTCTCATATACGAAGTATACAAAGAGAAAATATTGTACTTCTATGATTAATAAAAGTATCGGAAATGCTTTATTCAATAGATATATACACTAAAAAATCGTTTCCAATCTTTTATCCAATATTTTTATGACTTATATAAACATCTGGAAACAATCAGTACTTAATATCATATTGTAGCTCAGGAGTAAATTTGTTTTTAATGCGATCAGAATTTTAACTTAGTCGGCATTCCAAAATGAGGAATGTAATTGGACAAAGAACATGCGATAAATGTTGTTTCCGGAATGCATCTGCTTCAAAAACATTTGACTGACAAAACAAAGACGACATTTTATCAAGAACAATAATATTTGAATGATATAAAATGTTTAACGAAGCGTTTTAGATGAATCACGCTCTGGTAGACCATCCATTTCGACTAAAAGTCAACTTGTCGGCCAGATCAGAGAATTAGTGCTTAGTGACCGCAGTTTAACAATTAAGAGACATTTTTGACGGAATTCCTATATTATTTGATTTCTGTCGAGCAGTTTTGAGCTATCATTTAGTGCGGAGCTTCTCTTCTCGCGTTGTTCCAAAAACAAAGAATTTTCTCCAGAAACAACAATGTCTTCAAGTGTTCCGAGACAAACTTTCTCAAGGTGATTCCTTTTCAAAACGCGTTGATGCCGGTAATGAAATTTGAATCCGTACTTTTGATATGGAAACAGCTTAACAATCAAGCGATGACACTTGGAAGGTGAAGCAAGACAGAAAAGACCTCGTCAAAGCCGCTAAAAAATTAAGATAATGCTGACTATTTTCTCTGATTGTCGGAGTCTTGTGCATAATGAACTCCCACCAACAGGCCAGTATGTAAATAAAGAATAATATTTGAATATTTTGCGCCGTTTGTGTAAAGCAACTCATCAAAAAAGTCCTGAATTGAGAAGACATAACTCATTGGTTTTGCACCACGATAATATTCTTTTTCACAATGCCATCATTATTCGTGAATTTTTGATAAAAAAAATTCAACAAATTGTCACTTAACAAGCAACACCACCTATCTGAATTTTTTTTGAAATTTCAAAAAGGAAGAACAATAGACTCAAAATGGTGACCATGAAGAATTAGTTTCAACTGTGGGAATAAGAAGAAGTCCCACGTTTCCATTTCAGGTGAATACGGAGCTTATGGTACCGTATTTCGTCGCTTAACAAGCAACACCACCTATCTGAATTTTTTTTGAAATTTCAAAAAGGAAGAACAATAGACTCAAAATGGTGACTATGAAGAATTAGTTTCAACTGTGGGAATAAGAAGAAGTCGCACGTTGGCATATCAGGTGAATACGGAGCTTATGGTACCGTATTTCGTCGCTTAACAAGCAACACCACCTATCTTATTATTATTTCCTTTTTGAAATTTCAAAGAGGAAGATTCAAATGAATTTTTCGCGACCAATAATGAATATATCTGAATTTTTTTTAACATCTGCTGTAAATATGAGATCACATGTTCCAACCAGGCGTGAAAAAACGATTAGAAATATTCGTCATTGGTTGCGAAAAATTCATTTGAATCTTCTTTGAAAGTTCAAAGAAATCGAGATAGGTGGTGTTGCTTGTTAAGCGACGAAATACGGCCCCACAAGCTCCGTATTCACCTGATATGGCAACGTGCGACTTCTTCTTTTTCCTAGGGTTGAAACTGATTCTTCATAGTCACCGTTTTGAGTCTATTGTTGCAATAAAAGAAAATTCGGAACGAACTCTGACGAGATTTCACGACAACGACTTTAAGGCATGTTTTGAGATTGCAGAAAACGTTGGTAGAAGTGCATTGGAGTCGGAATAGATTACTGTGAAAGAGATGTAATAAATACTGATCAATAAATTGATACCTTTTAATCTATGACAGTATTCCCGATATCTTTTGATCAATCATCAGATCAAAGCAGTAATCATCAAAAAAAATTCAAGCATGAAATTTTGATGAATAGAAAAAAATGAATTACGGAAACACCATTTTTTTTGAAAAATTTCTGTCTGCCTGTGAACACAATAACTCAAAAACGCAACGACTAGACAGACGAAATTTGGTACCTGGTCTTAACACAAAAATTGTTGATTTGTGTAAAATTTTGGACAGGATCTGTCAGTTTATCCGTCCCTGTTCATGTTAACCTCAAAAACATAACAGGCGAGAAATGAAAATTTGGTACCTGGTCTTGACATCAAAATTGTAAATCTGTATCAAATTTTGGATCCAATCAGCCAAAGGCAAGAAGTCCAAATACATACTTGATTTTCTTCACTACATTGCGAACCTTCATACAGTTGTGTGCGTATACGAGAAATTCGAGGAGAGAACATTCCTGCTGGTTTAAATAGCTTTCGCTTGCACGCGAAGAGTTATTTATTCGAAAAATTTTTGAAGTACAAATATCCTTGAACATTTTAAAAACTTTTTATGTCGCCTTTTTTTCGCAATACTGTTTTTTGAACGAACTGTTCACGAAAGTATGGAAATGTTTCGGAAACAAGAATGACGTAACCGCACTTGGTTACGTCATAGTATCCAAGTGACGTCTTGGTACGTACCGTACTTGGACTTACTCTTTGAGAACTAATCAAGAACTGGAATTTCGGTATACTGAAGTATTCGATTTCGTATCATAAATTGCATAAATCGAAATCCGGGTTTTCAGAGAATTTCAAGCATACTACGTTCAGTTCTATCATGAGTATTCGCAAACATGCGTGTGCAACAACCAACAGGAAATTTCAGTGAAATTATGCTCATGAAGAAGCTGATATAAAGAAGGCCTGTTTCACAATAAAATGTGTTTCAGAAGCAGTACTCATTAAAAGAATGGAAAATGGCGTTCAGTTGGTAACTTGTTCAATAAATCAACGGACCCGTTGTGGCAGACTAATGCTCTAATTCTGACTAGATTTATCTTGGGAAAATTATGGTCGAGTGTGGAGCTTCAGTCGCAATTCGCATTAGACGAACTGAAATAATGGGTTTGATGCTTATATAAATAGATGTGCTGCTCCACATCGATCGCCATTTTCTTCTTCGTTTGTCATTTTTTGTCAATAAAAACGCTTGCACGATTCTTGTTGACCAGAATAAAAATGCTTGTGTTTTTAAGAGCCTGATTGGACTAACTTGAATCGCAACTTGGCGGACATATAAATGGTGACCCGGACGTGATTTGAACACGCAGCCTTCTGATCAATATAACCATGAACTTAATGGATCCACGGACTCAACCAAGGTTCATGTTCATATGATCGTTGCGTCTTCGGAGATCAAGTTTATCTAGACATCTGAGCAACAGACTGACTGCCCTGTGACAAAAACCTTTGATTTCATGAAACCCAGTGTCGGAAACCTATCGACCAGGTGTGAAAATATTGCTGAAAACAAAAGATCCCTGCATGACTCATGAATATTATGAAGGTCCTGCATGAACGAAAGGACTAAGGAAGACTTTTCTCGCATCCGCCAACCATTAAGACAATCAATATACTCTCTGTATAAACTGTTTTTTATCCCCCCCCCCATCTTTTACGCACACCTTTTCTTTTTACGTCGAGAGGGTTTTGTGTAACCTGGTCGGTTCTCTCCAGGTGGATTAATATTAATAAACAACCTTCATCCGGTTAAGACTGGCCAAGAATTTATAGAACAAAGACATGAAAATTTGACTACAATGTCAGGGGGGATAAGCCATCAATACTGAATACAGAAGGCAACGCTGCTGACTGATTAAGGGGAGTTGGAACCCTAAGTCCGAAAATGTTAAATTGGCCACTTCGATGTACTTTTTCTCAAAATCTGTTATAGATTCCTGTTTAAAATTTTTTATACAAGTAAAGTACATTTTTCTCATTATACTAAAATGTTTTTTTTTTAATTCAAAAATTTATTTTTTACAAATTTTTTGTGTCGAAACACAAAATGTTAAATTGGCCAATTCGATGCACCTTTTCTCAAAATCTGTTATAGATACATGTTTGAAATTGTTTTATAGAAGTAAAGTATACCTTTCTCATTGTATTGAAATTAGCTTTTGGTTAATTTTTAATTTTTTTTTAATTCATAAAAGATTTAATTAAACATAGTGAAATTTTACCCTATTTTGACACAAAAAATTGTAAAAAATAAAGTTTTGAGTTTGTTTTAAAGAGCTCATTTCAGTATAATGAGAAAGGTGTATGAAAAGTTTCAAAGACGTATCTACAACAGATTTTGAGAAAAGGTACATCGAAGTGGCCAATTTCACATTTTTGTTTTGACACAAAAAAAATTGTAAAAAATAAATTTTTGAATTAAAAAAAAATCATTTCAACATACTGAGAAAGATGTGCTTTATTTGCATATAAAATTTCAAACATGAATCTGTAATAGGTTTTGAGAAAAGGTACATCGAAGTACCAGGGTTAGGGTTAACGGACTTGGGGTTCAAACTCCCCTTAAAAGAAGCGACTCAATTTGGCTAGGTTGAATCAGTATTTCAGTCTGATATAATGAATAACTACTGGGTAGGATCCAACGATGGTTAAACGATGGATGCAGCTGACCCGAGCACAGAAAAAGCGGGCCGAGAAGACGAATCGCTGCACATGAATCGGGAGGGCCCAACCAGCTGAGCGGGAAGGGAAATAAATTAGTTTCTGGAAATGGGGATCCAATGGAGGAAGAGCAGTACATTTTTACAATTAGATATTGCTTTTGTAAAGTGATTTAATAGACCCAACTAAAACAATCTGATTTCTGTAGTCCTTGGTCAATGTTTCATAACATTGTTCTTCTAGTGATGACAGTAAAACTCTTGGAAAGTATGTTTTCAGAACAAAGCAGTGCAGAACATATCGCAGATGAAGAAGAAAAGTCAAAATGTTATAAAGTACCTAACTACTGACCTGTTGGTTGACATTTCTATTTTGTTTGCTTGTGTTAAGGTTTGATTTTATTGTTTACCTGATTTTTTAAGGTGTTAAAATCTGTATTCAGAGCGCTATGCTACTCCTGTTATTATGGAAGTGTTATTTAGTGTTTCATTTATTGGTTTTAGATTTTTTCTTTCACTTTTTTTCTTATTATTTTTTACTGTATATTATTCTTGCTTATTTCATTTGCTTTTATGCTATTATCCGCTCTACTTCTTTGCCCTAACAGATTTTAAGCATTTTATGTATGTGGTAGTTTTTGTTTTTACTTGTGGTTTTATATATTAAGTGAGAGAATTTGCATTGTAATCAAGAACTCCCCACACTAGGTGGGTTGAGTATTTGTGACCAGTCTTTCTCCCCACTTGTGTGGGTGAGCAACTGTGCTTTATAACTCAATCTTTTTTAATTCACTGCCCCTGTTCAGGGCATAGTGTGTAAAATAAATTTAACTTGTTGTGTCCCCGCCGACCGTTGTAGGCCTTACACCCGTGTGGGTAAGCTGGTCTGTGTGCATCTAAAATTTAAAAAAAATCCAGGGTCACTTTGACCAACACAAGATGCCACACTTCTCTTTTTATCATGAGTCTTGGCTCATGGACTCGGCTAGAATGTTAGACGAAGTGGAATCAGTAACACTACCATATATATGTCTGTTTGAATGAGTCATTTCCAGCTCCTTTTAACGATAACTAATATTAATACGTAGCTATCTTACTCACAACTTCAATTAAGGTTTACTGAGGTAATTTTTTGAAGAAATGGGGACTGTTTTAATATATCAACCTTCCTCTTTCACACAAATACCTTAAAATCTGAGGAAATTACATACTGCCAAAAAATGTCTCCTGCATCCTCCCATTCGAAATTATGGATGAAAGGGTGAATTTTTCATCAAATGTGCTTTCTTATGCTTGTAAATAAACCTACTATCTACAGTTATATCACTAGTTCTTCGCATACCTCTGTTCGATCTTTATTTACATTAAACGATTGTGGTTACTCACCCTCTCCACCTTGTTTTCAAGTTACATGAGTTTAAGATGGATACTTGACTGTCGAAACGAAATCGATCGTCTACTACGAAAAGAATACTTACTAAAATATTTGTAAAGGTTGGGCATTAAGGTTGGTTGGTGAAGTTAATTGCGCCAGAGACAGATTTGGCCATGCTACGCCAAACATATGGAAAGTCTGGTATTAGTCCATTAATGCCTAGTGTCCGATTTCAGGGACGCTTCTGAAAATGGATCATAAATTCGCAGGAATTATTTTTTCAACATATATTTTACAAAAAAAAATATATTTTCGGGTATTCGTTTCCTTTATATTCAATCGAAAGCAACACGTATCAAGCGTTCGTTTGATAAAGTAGCCCTTTTATTTTCAAATCAGACTCTAAAACAGTTTTCTACAACGTCAGGAAGAAAAGGGTAATTTATTCATTAATTAATTTACTTGCATTTAACAAATATATCAGTAAATGCTATAGTAAGAATATGGTGTTTTGGGGGGAGTGAGCGGGAAATTTCACATAATTTTAGATTTTGACAGAGATTTTTGTATTTTACATTAATTCCTAAATAGGGATTTTAGGCTTAGGAGGGCAACAAAACATTAACATTTCAGGCACAGTCTACGTTAGTAATTTTGCAGTTGAATTCACGACATGTAATATTAGTATAGAAAATATTATTGAAAAAATGCGAGTTGGGCATTAATAGGTAAAGGGGAAAATATCCCAAGACCTCTTTAATATTGGATTGGAGTTACAGTCAACTCTCGCTACAACGATAAATCCCTCTACAACAATAAAATTTTGCGATCCCGGTGAATTTGCATAGAATATAATGTTAATCTCTCCTCAATATAACGATATTCTCTACAGAAATAAACCCTTGTACAACGATGTTTTTTTTTTAAATCTCACCACCATTTTCTTCCTCTGTAACAATATTTCTGTTTAAAAATACCTGGGAGTAAAAGACTATACCACCCAGAGAGTTTCCGTTCTCGGAAATGGATACAATAACTTAGTCTACTTGAAGGCAACAGGTGTTACTCTGGTAATGGCTCATGACTACCACAGAACAATTTAAAAAATCAAATGATTTGCTGCTTTTGGAGTGGCGATTCGAAGATTTCATGGAAGCTCTGTTCAATTTCTAACGATTCTGAGTTTCAATCGAATAAATTTATATTCTTTCATTCACGTCTGAATTCTCAACTAAGGTGGCAACTATCCTTTCCGGATAAACTGAACATAATTAAAGAAATTGATGATGGAATGAAGCAGGTCGATTCGGCCAAGAAATACGGAATGGCGTAATCTACTATTGCAACTTTCCTGAAGAAGAGGAAACAAATTGAAGAGGCTTGACTGTTTTAAAAATATATATTGTTGTATTGTGTCCACATTAAAAGAACCAAAATTTAAGCTTTTTTATATCATAATTATATCGCCCCTCGATATAACAATACATCCCTCTATAACAATATCTTTATTTGGCCCCCAAAGTATTGCTGTAAAGAGGTATTACTGCATTTGCTTTATGGTCAATCACAACCCAGGCGAAACTAGCTTTTTGAATAATTTTCATAAAGATTCTAAAAAAAAGGGTAAATATCTGGAAATAACAGCTTATACATGGACACAAAGAACACAGAAGACCATCAGATTTATAAAACATTTTATTAGTTAAAATACATAAAGAACAAAAGGCATGGAGATTGCAAAAAAGATTGTGTATTAATTTAATGTGGGTCCGATGCCGCACCGTTCCTTCGAAAACTTGTGCGTCCTAAAACTGTATTTGTACTATGCTGAAATTTTTACACAAGTCTTCTTTTACATATATATTTTTTTCATTATTAATGATTAAATGATCCGTCATCACACCTCAAATGGAGAATAAATCTAAATTTGAACTTTATTGTACTGTAGTTACACCAGGTCCTAACAGATCTCGTCCCTGCCACTCGCAGGTTTACGGGGAGATTTTTTTAAGTGGTGAAATACATAATTCATAAAAATGAGGCTTTGGTAATTACATATTTTTCAATTAACCCGCGCATGCGTGTTCCTGAAATACCCTGATATAAAGTAGATTGCCTACTTTCGATGAGGTTTTGCTTTAAGCACGTGTTTATTAAACACATATACTCATTCAGAAGAATGATGACCCGCAGACAGATTAAGATTACAGATTTTATAGCTTCTAACAGAGTAAACTATGCAATCAGAGATATTTAAATATGATAAGAAATTTCCAAAAAAACTTAGATAAATTTACCCCCAAGCAAACTATTATATTCTCAACTAAAATATAAAGACAAATTAAAAAGATAGTCCTATGCGGAAATAATTAAACGAAATGAAGTGCGAAAAATAATGGAGATTAATGGTGAAAATATTTTTTAAAAAGTGCAACAGTATGAGTCTATCATGACAAAAAAAATATAACATTAATGGTCTACAACTTTCTGATACAAACTGAATAACTCACTGATAAACAATTTCGTTTCAAGATACACAAATCGAATAATCAACATATTCAATTAAAATTAACCAATAAAATACCACATAAACGATGAAATATATATATAATAAAATATTCAAGAGAAAAATTCTTAAGCATCGTTTCAAAAGCTTGTTTTGAAATGAATGCCTGTCATAAAATATTTTTTTACATATTAACATACTTTCATGAACAAAATACAAGTTGTGACAAAATGTCATTAGAAAGTTAAATTACGAAAATATTTGTACTATGAATCGAAATAATACAAATTATTATTCTCAAGCTCACACGCTTTCGTAAATAACTAAGTGACATCAAAGTCCACAAAAGAAGTAATAATGTAGTGCTAAATGCAACATTCTATACAAAACTTTTAAAAATCAGTTTTTATTAATTTTTTCTCTGCATGCAGCATTTTCCCCTTCTCTTTACTTATTTTTAAATGAAAACCCCGCGTAGCATTGGTTTAACCTCAGCAAAACCGATCAAACTCTCTACGTGATACCAATTCTGTACGATCATTCTATCATCGTTGTAGAGATGATTTTCAAATGATTGGTTCTAAAATATCAATGCTATATGGGTATTACATTTTGAATTATCAAAAAATTCCTCATAATATACAGTTTATTACAAGTATTCGTATATTCATCTATGAACCTATATCACTTGATTTGAAGATTTTGCAATCTCTTTTTTTATTTTTATCATGGAACAGCACAGAAATATAATTCGAAATTTTTCTAATCCACATTTCACTACCTTCACTACAAAATACACATGCTCATGAATATGCAATTTAAATAAAATCACTTGACCATGGACCTGATTTTCACCTCTATATACAGTTCAAAACAAAACAAAGTACTTACTTGCAGTGCAATGATTCAGAATGCACAAGAAACATTTTTCGGTTGCTTCATTTTTTCCATTTTAAGAAATAAATGAATAATACTTTAATGTGTTGGTTTTCATATTCCATACATAAATATTGCATGTGAATGTGTGTTGAGTTTTCCTTTTCCCCTCCTACAAAAATTGCATTCTCGTTCATTTCATTTTATGAAATTCATTGAATATTCTACACCACTAGACTATGTAATGAGAACGTAATTCGAGCGTATGTTATAATGATACTAGATGGTGTGAAACATTTCAGTAATGCTGCAACAATGATATTTCTTTTAAATGTTTTTTTTAGAAAAATGACCTTTCCCATTCTCTATCTGCCTATTTTTTTTTAAATCGCTGTACAATTTCTGCTTTTACACTATTATTTCGAAAAAAATTGAGCTATTCGATAGAAAAAATATCCGCTAGCACACTTTTTTTTTGCATTTGTCTCAAATTACAGAGCAGCGTTATAGGGCGGGGCGAAGTCGGAGACCAACCCGTGGGATTTGAGCTAGCTTTTTCGAATCATAAAAGCACGATGTTCCGCCTACAGGGGACGAGATCAAGCGTTTACTGGATAGCTCTGGGAATACAAAATAGAGGAGAGCTAATTGGGTCCTTTCCCCTTCAGGCTAATCGGATGATCCACACTCGGGATGCCTGGCATGGAGGCATAACTCCTGATCTGTCTGAGAGAGATCAGCTGGTTTGGGAATGAGGTCGACACAGTCTTCACTTCGGAAGAGTGGGAGTTTTTGAAGTTGATCGAGTCCGCATAGGGGAAGTATGTCCTGCTGGATGAAGAAGTCCCTGAAATGTTGAGTTGGTTCCCCGCAGACGAGATCGGCAAGAGTCCAGTCTGTATGGGGGTGAAGGCCGACGACGACTTGACACCGTTGTTGTTGTTGGCTATCGACATCGACGGCTGAGAGTCGTAGAGTCCCTGACTAGAGGACATAAGGTCGTTACGGTCGCAGCTCTGGTTGTTATTGCTGTTCATTCGATTCTCCTGTTCGCTGTCCACTTGCTGGCCCAGCCTAGAAGGGTCCATCAGGTGAGTCTGTAAGCTCGTGTCCATGCCTCCGCCGCGTCGCTGAGAAGACGCCACCACCGCCGCCATGGCTGCCACCGAGGAGTTCGGTCCCCCGTGCTCGTCGCCGAGATTGGCGACGTTCTCCACCACCTTGGCGTGGATGGCCTTCTGCCACAGGACATCCGGCTGGAACTGCTGAACCGAGGCCATCGGTCCCAGCACCAGCGAGTTCATCATGCTGCTGTGCTTATCCATGCGGTCGGCGTGCTTCTGCATATGCTTGGCGAGGTAGGTTTCTTGGGTGTAAGACTTGCCGCAGAACTGGCAGATGTGTGTCTTGAGGTGCTTGGACTCCTTGTGCTTGGGAATGTGCTCCAGAAGGGCAGCCTCCTCGGTGAAGCACTTGTAGCAGCTGTTGCACTTGTAGGGCTTGTCTGTCTGGTGGCAGCGAGAGTGCGACTGGAGGTTGGAGAGCTGCGAGAACGCCTTGTTGCAGTTGGGGTACCTGCACTTGTAAGGCTTGTCCCCCGTGTGCGTCCGGATGTGCTGCTGCAGGTGGGAGAGCTGGGTGAACTTGCGGTGGCAGATCTCGCAGCGGTAAGGCTTGATGCCCAGGTGGATGCGGGTGTGTTGAGACAGGTACGATGAGTTGGCGAAAGTCTTCGAGCATTGGGAACACTTGTACGGTTTGGCATTGCGCATGTGAATCTGAGTGTGTAGCTGCAGGTCTGCCTTGGACCCAAAAATCTGCAAAAATATAGAGCAGACCCAGAGTGTTATTAAGAATTCAGAATAGAGTCTATTGATTTATTATTATTATTAATGTTTCTCTTAGAGCCGATTTAACGGCCTGCCACACCAGGCCAATGATCTAAATTTCTTTTTTTCTTTGAAATAGTGATTCTTAGAAAAAGAAGAAAACGCGATTTCAAGGCAGGTTTTCATCTGCAGCTAAACACTCGAGAACTTACTTAAGCAAGGCATGGTGTGGCTGGCACAGAGAATGTTTTGCAATACGCTAGCGGACTGGAAACTCGTTAAAGCTAACTATCCAGTCCGCTTGCGTTCAGAAAATGAAGAAACAGTAATAATAAAACATTTAAATTTTATCATGTTACTCTCAAAATATAAACACATAATGACGGCACTTACATACAGGCATTTATTGTTCTTCTAACGGTTTCTCGTAGAGTTATTAAATCTTTGAATGAACTTCATTTGAAACATTGCACTTTGATTTGAGAATAGTCTATGTAAAAGGCTGAGAATATATATATGACACATAAAGAAACGTCTTACCTGTATATTCTGCCGTTTCTATAAATTTATAATTTTCTTAATAATAATAATTTATAATTTTCTTAATAATCAACAAATTATTCAAGATTCTTAACCAAAAAAATAAATAAAGGAGGGTAATGAAATATGTAAGAAAAAATTGTTTAACTTAGGGACTTAAAACATTCAGAGTTAATAATTTTAAGCAAAATTATACTATGATGCATTAGATATTTGATGTCTGTCAGCTTAAATCAGTTTAATAACCGTCTGTTTATAGATACGGGGATTTGGGAAGATGTTAAGCTCAAGCCAGTTAAATATAATTCTTAAGTGAATGAAGCGTTAAAACATTTCTTTATACCTATATTATATGGGGTTTGTATTTCTGAATGAAATCGTCTTCTAAATTTATTAACGTAATAACATAAATGAATTCCCAGGTGTTGAATGATGCTTCTGAAATTCATGGAGAGAATTCTTCAGTTTTTATAAGTCTTTTTCCCGGCATAAATCATTTACAAACTGAGAAAATTTTTCCAATGAAAAGGGAAAAAAGATAGATAAAAAAATTACAAAACTTTTCGAATGTAGATTGCCTTGAGAACAAGAACGTGGTTTAGCTATTAAGTCCAATTCATATGTAATGCATTTTACATTTTAAAATTTTTCGTTTTTTCAAAAAAATTTTCCAAAACATTAATGAATAACACTTTTAATGAACAAAACTGCAAAGGAATATTATTTTGAAGTATAATTTTCTTAATAATCAACAAATTATTCAAGATTCTTAACCAAAAAAAATAAATCAAGGAGATAATGAAATATGTAAGAAAAATTGTTTAACTTAGGGACTTAAAGCATTCAGAGTTAATAATTCTAAGCCAAATTATATTATCACTGTAATCAGTTGTGAATACATAACAAAATTTTTCTTAAATTAAGAAGAGAAACAATAATAATTTTCTTTATTATTTTAACTTAATATACCATGCAAAAGCTTTTATTTCCTTTCAAACAATAAGCTACCTTGCGTAAAACATATTAGAAGTATAATTTCCAATTTGGCTAAACTAGGTAACAACATTTTCATCAAACACTTTAACCTGGAATAATAAATTTTAAGGTCGACTATTTTTCGAAGGTTTACCTCTTTATTACCTTATTTAAACCAAACAAAAAACCCAACTGAGTGATTTATATTTAGAAACCGTAAACCCTATTTATAACTAAAAAACAGCAAGTTTTCTCTCTCCTCATTTCTAGTGTATGAATTCCCGTTAAAAACATTTACGATTTTTTATGCTTCTAATCCCAATCCATCGATTGACGGGGCTTTCGATTCCACATCCACAATGGAAATCGTGACCATCTCAAGATAACGTGACACATGGCGAATATCGAAATAAATTTTATTACGCAAAAAACTCCAGCATTTCTTTCTTTGAGCAGCAGGTTTACGACTGTTCAATGATAAGCAAGGGAACGGGAGAGACTGGGTAAAATTCCGTCGTAAATCTGAACCTTAAGGAATATTGCCCCCATCTCTAATCAAGCAGAACAACAGAACCCACGCGTTACCTAAAGTTTTCTGTCGTATATTATATTAGGAAACAAGAGCTTTGTGGCCTACTGACTTCTTTCTCTTCGACTGGGCACTGGAAAAAATCCATTGCGCTGAAAGACCACGATGCACGTACTTGAGAAAATATGCAATTGCCAAGTGATTTAATTTACGATTGAGGTAAAAGAGATAAAAGCTTCAATGGGAAAAGAAGATGGCAGGAATCTTCAGTTCCATATCTACAAATAATGTCTCTCGTGGATGGTTTGGGTTCCAAATTTATTTTTGGAAACTGTTGGACTATTAAAAAATCAGCTGAATGTTGCTCGCAAATGGAAATTATTGAAGCAGAACGCTTCAATGGAGAAAGAAGACGACAGGAATCTTCAGTTCCATATCTGCAAATAATGTCTCTCGTGGATGGTTTGGGTTCGGTATTTATTATTGGCAACTGTTGGATTATTAAAAAATCAGCTGAATGTTGCTCGCAAATGGAAATTATTGAAGCAGAACGCTTCAATGGAGAAAGAAGCTGGCAGGAATCTTCAGTTCTATATCTACAAATAATGTCTGTGGGGTATGTTTTTGGTTCGGTATTTATTTTTGGCAACTGTTGGACTATTGAAAAATCAGCTGAATATTGCTTGCAAATTGAAACTACTGAAGCAGAAAGAATTCAAGTTTAAAAATCGTCCACGATTTGTAATAACACAGTTTATACTTGGAAACTTTATGCTTTATAGATAAAAATAAATAAATGAAACTCTTTTAAAAGGTAGTAATTTTAAGGAATAAAAACAGCTTTAACTAAAAGAATTATTCTCAAAATAAAATTGAAACCTCCTGATTCCAAATGAATTTTTTAAAAAATTTATTGGATATCTTTGGAAAATGCTCGGCATTAAATATGTATTCTTTAATTTCATTCGAGAAAGACGACTATTATTGTGGTAACAGCTGAAAAGATAATACTAATATGGTGTCCATGCTAATAAAATTCACGCTTTGGTTATTAAATCTAAATAAGATAGATGAGCTCAAATTAATGGCTAATTATTCTTAAATAAAACAAATCTTTAAAAAAATTAATTTTAAATTTCCAAAAGTCTAGTTCAACTGTTAAAATTTTTAAGTTGCAAAAATTTTACATTTAAGATATCTCCTTTCATATATATCACAGAAAAAAAAATCTAAATCTGAGGTTAAGATTCAAAATTAAGAGAAAAATAAACAAAAAAGTAATGCCTTTTATTTTTGCTATAAATTTTCTTTGATTTATTTATAACTGGAAATTAGAACAGCTTACACAGTTTTTAGGAACTTAAAACGCCATTGTCATACTTAAAATTTACTTCTTAACAAAATTTTATATCAGTCATAATTTAAAATTTTATGCAAACATGCTTTATCAATTTTTCAACTATTTAACGGGAATTGCTTGATGGACTTATAATTATTGGTGGGGTTTTTTTGAGTAAAATTTATATATTTAGATAACATACCTGAATTTCTAAAAACAAATGTTAAATATCAACGTTCATCTTTATAAAAATGATACGAAGTAAACCCATTTAATTTAAACTAAATGCAATAACGAAAAATAAAAACTCATGTTTACTACAGAAATATTAATTTATTGAATTATGTAACCAAATTTGATATTAAGGCGATATATTATATTTTCCACGCCCAAACTTTTACTTAAGGCTAATTATGAACTTTAACTTTTTGAAAAAGAAATCCTAAATCATTAATACCAAAGGTAAGGACACAATAGAATATCCGCATAGTCGGAAACGTTCCACACACCTAAACCATCTACAGGCAAAATTCGTAACTTCATTTAATCGCGAGTGCAGTTTTTATGTTCCACCCCAATCTTTTAATCGAATCGGAACAACGTATACCGAATGTTTCATCTTCCTTCCCATTGTTCTATACCCCTTCACCTATTGTTTAAACGCTTATATCTAATCCATCAGTTTTCCTCATCGCAAATAAGTTTCAGAATTTATTGAAAACCGAAAAAGAAGGAATCAAAATATGCATTTAAAAAATGAAGGAATCGTCCTTTTCTCACGGCCAATTTAGTCGTAGCGAGTTGAATTACGGAACGAAATGTATAAACGAACTTTAATTTCACGTAAACATAATATTCATTACCTTAGAACAAAGAGTGGAAAAGAAAAACGGTGGAGTAGCGAGCGCAAACAAAGCCTACAGCCACCGCCATTAAAACGAAAAATGCAAACCCAAATCCCTTATTTATTTAGAAGTGACTATTCGAAATCGCGACCATTTAACAGAAAATTGGAAAGAATCGCAAAAGGCATCCATTATAGATGCAGATAGTAATTACCTACGACAATTGAGACTTAAAACACAAGCAGACTCGGATTATATTAAGCGTTTTTATCACTTCTCCCGCCTTATTTGCATCGCGAGAGAATATGGTAAAGTCAGGAATTAAAATCGAAAAATTCTCCCGGCGCCGTCTCGGTGGCAGAAGGAGGGGGAGGCATCCATTTTGAATGGAAAATTCTTATATTTGTTCTGAAAGATGCGAGAGAAAGTCAAAGAGTGTTTAGAAAAGGAAGGGATTTCTGTTTACTCTGTCAACAGAGGGCTTGTTTGCAGATTCTTTTGCATGGCACACCAAATATTCGAGTGGGATAATACGATATGTTTGTTCAGGACCGGGGAATGTTTGAATCGGGTCTACACGGGTTGGGAAAAGGAACACTCTTCTCCTGTATGGAGGATGCTTTTTTCCGTCCCTTTTAAAAGTTGGGAGGCATATTAGCTGTCGTAATAGAATTTCATGTAGATTAAAAATTAATGAGCCACGGACACTGGCGCTCCTTAAACTGAAAGAAAACTCCTTTCGGATTGAACAGAAAGGGTTGGAAAAAATTGCCCAACCACTTAAGAAATAAGCCCATGAGCACACTAATTCCCATTAGCGACGCGCCAAGAAGGAAATGATTGTGACAGAGATCTCTGTGGAAAAACTTCCATTTCCGGTGGATAAAAAACAATTAGTCAGTTGTGAAACTCAGAATTTGAGAATGCGCCTGAAGCAGCAGTAAAACATTACCCGGATATGTGAAGTTGAAAAGTTAGTGTCATCTTCAAAGAAGGGTTCAAGAACATTTTTCGGACAGCAATGTAAAAAAAAAATATTTATCAATAATATCGTTTATCGGTTTCTCAAGCAAATGACTGGTTTTATCAAATATTATGTTTAGCACATATAAAATTCAACTACGAGTTATTGTAAACTTTTGGAATGATATGAGAAATAAAAGCGGAAAAAAAAGGGGAGACTGATGTGAAAAAGAGATCTTGAAAAAGAGTTCATATAGAAATTCGCAACAATTTGACCCCCATAAGGCATAAGAATCCATACATATAATTTGAGTTTTAGAACGATTTATTGACCTAACTAAAGACAGAACAAAATTAATTTTTAATCTTACTCATGTAATCATTTTTTTTAATTAACAGTTGCTTAAAATTTTATCTTAATTGCCTGCGAAATATACTCTCGGAAATGCATAGTCAGTTTTATTTGCTGTCTAAGCTTAAGCCGGCATATAGTAAAGGAAATCGCCTGTTTAATTTGAGTTTATTCGGGGGGGGGCATGAGTACGGGGATGAGAAGCTGCCGGATAAGTAGAAGGTTTCTCGTTTCTGCTAGGGGTACAATAATGATGCGGGGTTGAGTTACCTCTTCTCCGATGACGGGACGTACCTCCTTCAAAAGGGGTTGAGCCGTGGCCGGTGATGATGGCTGTTAGGACCCCAACCTCAGTTCCGACTGCTCTCGTGATGACCGTCATTCAACGTCCTTGGTACCCCAATTAGCATGACAGAGGTAACACCTTGCGAGCCTTAACTTTAGTTTTACAGTTTGACAAACAGAAGGAAGTCAACATCAACTCTTTCACAGTGAATGGAATTTATAATCGCATTGTTCTTTCTTCATTCATCTTAATTAGTAATGCCTTTGATAATCGTAACACTGTAATTTCTGGTAAACATATCATCAGCAATTCAATTTATCATTTCATTAATACAGCGAGCTTTTAAGTGACTATAATATCAGTAAATTGGCAACTTCAAGCAAAATAAGCCTCGCTAATCCCTTAAAAAACCACGCTCTGTATCAGTTATTTAACATTTCTCACATAATTCAATTTATTCAATGTTAATACTTAACTGCATACATTTTATCATTGTGCCTCTTTTTCAATAAATTTACAACGATGTCAAAAGATTGCTGAGAATGATTCCCACAAAGCTTTTGCAGATTATTAGCAATAAGCCCTCATAAAAATTTGAAAGTAAAAATGAAGAATATTCCAACATCTTTAATCTCGAACCTTATTTCTTTTGCATCGATATGGAAATACAATCTTTTCGATGCCAGTTCATGATTAACTGAGTGAATGTAGGTACATATGAAAAAAAAAAAAAACCGGAACAGAAAAGAAACCAGGAAAAGGAAGATAAATAATTACTGGAGCAGATTTCCAATTCAAGAAGCTCATTAAGAAAAATTAACGATGCGATGTCCAAAAAACTGTGACGGTCATTCTCTGTTCTGATTTCAGCGGACTTAGTTTTATGTACTTTATATTAAATGTAAACGGAAAGTTATAATCTATCTTCAAATTCTGAACGTGGAATCGGATTAATACGTGCAAATTACCTGTTACGTGCATTTAACGTTTCATATCAAAGATAATATAATAATCTTTTAACCCTTTATTTCCCGACGGTACTTAAAAGTCTTATTTAACGTTTCATATCAAAGATAATATAATAATCTTTTAACCCTTTATTTCCCGACGGTACTTAAAAGTCTTATTTAACGTTTCATACCAAAGATAATATAATAATCTTTTAACCCTTTATTTCCCGAAGGTGGTTAAAAGTCTTATTTAACGTTTCATATCAAAGATAATATAACAATCTTTTAACCCTTTATTTCCCGACGGTAGTTAAAAGTCTTATTTAACGTTTCATACCAAAGATAATATAATAATCTTTTAACCCTTTATTTCCCGACGGTACTTAAAAGTCTTATTTAACGTTTCATATCAAAGATAATATAATAATCTTTTAACCCTTTATTTCCCGACGGTAAGGTTACGTATTGCTAATCCGTCTACGGGGTTGGACGTCAGTTTCAGCCCTGTCTATTCCTGTGTATGTAACGGTGGTAATTTGAAACCCAAATTCGTTGATGGATGGAGTGTTGTTACTTGATCAATGCACTAAAATTATAGATCTCGTAAAAATTACAAATCGGTTAACACAGGAGTTCCCAACCTTTATTCTTCTGGGAGTACCCTTGATTAATCTTAATATTTTCGCGTTCTCCCCATCACATCCTCCCTTTCCTGCACCAACATGCAAAGAAATTTTTACTACCATGTATGCTGGAATCTTAAGAGAATAAAAAATGATCATGCAATGAATAACATTTGTTGGACTTATTTTGGTATTGCATTTTTACAATATATTAGCTCAATGTCAAAACAAATGAAAACCAATATTGTAATAATTTCGCATTAACTTATAAGGATGTATTGGTACCATACCTAGTAATAATGAATTTTAAAGTGGTAAGTACATTAAATTGCTAGTATTAACTTGGGCAAAAAATTGGTAACTTTTAATTCTTGTGTTTTCTTTGTTTCCGCCATACTAACTTGACGCGTACCCCAACTAGTTCTTCGTAACCACAAGGAGCCTGCCCTGCCGTAGCATCTGGCTTGAAAACCCACGAGCAATAAACTGCCCGCACAGGGACACAGGTCGGAGTGCGGCTACCTCCAGGATTTATCAACACCCTCAGCCACTTGAATATATAACCACGCAACCCGACTTGAGGACCAGCACACTAATCCGGTTAGTGTGCAACAGGAGGAGAATGGGGTTACTATTGTTATTTGAATAAACACAACGCTAGTGCACTGACCTTACCTTGGTATATTGGAGCACCGAACGCGTCCACACTCAGTAATTTCAGGGTACGCGTACATACAACTCCTGGCTTAACAGAAGAGGTCCAAAGTGAATACCTATTCGCCGCTTTAACTGGCGAACAAACCCAGTGGGGCGGCACAGAAAGTTATATATCGCCGCCGGTTAAAAAAACACGCTTTAATGTGAATTGTTAACAGCTGTGTATAAAAGTAAAATTCATTTTTAATTGTAATTGTTCAATTTATTTATTTGAATTGAGCCGCACCGGATATTGTAAAGCAACGAAACCTTGGTGCATGCGCTGGGCGGAGTTATTTTCATCAAAATAGTGGTGAATGAGGGCAATAATATACCTTACCGAGCGTGATCTAACAAAAAGAAACCCGGAAAGGTGCTCAAGTGACTCATATTGCCTGATACCCCTTTTACGGTGTAAACGTCCTAAAAGTGATAGTATCGGGATCCGTTAAGTGAACAGAAATGTCATCTGTTTAGTTAGCGGCCACGGCGTATGTTAACAATTATGACTGGCGAGAATTATTGAATTTAAACCATTTTCTCTACTAAAATATTTTTTTCGCTAAGTCCACGTTACCAAAAAGTGATTGAGGCGCTGTTTGTAAATAAATTGAGTCACAATGGTTTTCACAACATGTAATATTTTGGAACTGAAATAATATGACGATTCTATCTTGAATGCTATTCAATGCATTTATTGTTTATATAGAATTTTATATTAAAATATTTGGAATATTATTCTTAAAATGGAAATGTTATTTTCACCACCAGACGAATATGGATAAAAAAAAATTGCGATGAAAATAGCTTGGAATCTGAAATTTGTAAAAACTGAGTTAGACTTATGTATGGCAACCTGTTAAACCATAGTTCATTACATTTTTTCATGTTAGTACTTCACAGATATATAAAAGTATGGATTCCATATAAATGTGTTTGTTTCTTGTTTCAAATTCATTAATATAGGTGTTAATGGAAATTTATTATGTATAACTTCTTTCCAAATGCATACTTTATTTAAATGCATAACAATTACGTAAGGAAATGTGGCATGTATGCAGGGCGGTTTCGTCAGCCTAGAAACAAGTAGTGATGCGTGTTATAACTTAAGTTGTAGTTAATTTTGTGCTCATTATTTTGCTATATAACGATGATACACTGTACCAATTCTGCCTTTGAGTTATAAGCAAAAAAATTGGGTAAAAATTTTTTCATGTTTTTGACTAAATTAAAATTCCAAATAAAATTATTATGGTAAACTCAGATTCGTAATCATGTCTGAAAAAACATTAAGAAGCAAACAAATTATAATTCTTCCAGAATTGGACAAAAAATTACTGAATTACTGAGAAAAGAAAAAACCCAGCCGAATGAGGAAGAAAACCAAAGGATATTTGGGAAAATGTACTAAAATGAATGCACTGCGACAAAGGTTGCTTTTCTCCCTCTTCGCGTTGCCCATTGCTTAATTTCAGACCATAGGAAGGACAATTCTTTCTGCAGCTCTAGTCTGTCTATCTCTAATTTTTGATCGATTTTCCGTCTTCCATTACTTTTTTTGCCATTTCCCGTTATCGATTGACTTTGAACACGATCTGGATTGAGATGAGACCTGATCCATCTGACCCACTTTCTCTCTTATGCTTGACTATTTTGACGGGTACCGATAAAAGCTCATTTTTTGTAGGTAGTGCTTGAGCATACAGGTCTAAAGTTCTCGTCATCCAAAGCATAGCAGAAATAGAACTGGTTTCGCGTGATAAATTAATTTCCTCCTAATGAGTGCTGTTCAAACGGTAACAGTTGAAGAATACTTGGAGAAGCCGATTAACAAATTAAAGTAAAACAAACTATGGATAAGAAAACTGTTACATTTTAGGGCAAAAATTCAATATAAAAATGTTTAAGCGTATCTTTAAATGTGGCATGTTTAGTATTCAGCTTGATTTATTTTACTTAATTTTTTTAAAAGAAAAAGGTGTTATTATATACGAAAGATGCAGTAAACTTTTTTCGTAATTTGTATTAATTTAATTGTTCTTCTCTGGTGGTTCTAATTTTGTAATAATTTCAATTCCATTAAAATTTACAAAAAATTAAAATTTATTCCACTTAAACAATGATCAGAATAATTGGAGAAGAAAGCAGTAATAAAATGTAAAGGATTCAAAAACACAGAAAATTCGAATGCAGAATCGAAAAGTATACCTTTAGGAACTCACTCGATGGGTAATAATTTTTTAAACTATGTGTGAATTGAAATCTTGGAAGGTCACATCATTTAACCGATGATTAATAACCTACGTTATTCTTGTAAGTATCATCTGAAAATTTATTTTTTAAACTCGCATTTTCGTATTTTTGATTATTTTTTTTTACTTATCTGTTTCCAGCGGAACCGCGACGGTTTAATTTGTATTTCAGTAGCGAGGCAGAATTTTTGGTACTCTATATCGATCCAAACGCCTGGCATGATTGCCGCTTTCTTTCTCATGATCTCATTAATTTATCTGGTAACTATAGTAACGTGCGTTTAACGTGGCTACTGTTAAATTGAAAAGATGGTTACCTGAACGAAATGTACGATGTTATAGTGTGAGACCTTTGCAAGAATGCTGGTAATGGTGTCTTCGCTTCTTCTTTTGTTCGTGAATTATATTAGTATTATTTGAAATGAATTTTTGTCTGCCCGTCTCTCGTTTTTTCAGAGGCTGGTGGCTGCGATGAAACTTCACAGAAAACACCGCTAGCTGGTTTAGAACAATTTTCCTGAAATCCGTTTGTTTATTTAGTTGCTTACGTCTTCTAACTAAACTGGCACAATAGTTAATTCCTCGCTGTTGTTCTGTGTGCCAAATTCATTCGAAAGTGCTCTCATTGCCTTCGGAGATGAGGTAAAAGTTTTCTTTTTGTGTTCGGTAGCGCAGCCAGGTTAAAAGAAGTGTGCACAACCGTTTTAAAATTTATTTAAAGCATAAAAATATACCGCAGTTAGTTGCCAAATGGAACAACGTGCTGGTTTTGCAACAATATCGTTTATTTCTTTCCGAAATGTTATTATTCGATCTGGTTGGTTTTTTTAATGTAAAAAAATTATATATAAGAATTTCAGATTAGGGATAATATGTGCTTTGCTTCCACAAATGGATATTATTTATTGTCATCACAAAACCATTATATTTTTTTCAGACTGGTTTGAATATTCCCAGTGTATTTTGACTCAATGATATATGTTTAATTTATATATGTTACTTGTAAATTTTATAATTCCTAATTATTTTCTTTTAGATCGGTGAAAACAATTTTTTTTTATGTATTCTCCAGAAAAAAGTTTATGAAATAAGAGTATTTTGATCATAAACAGATGTGGTTGTTTTTCCACTTCCGAATAATAAAAAATTAGAGTAAAAATAAGTATTTTTTCATATAATTATTTTATTTTCGAATATGAAAAAAAAATTTAATGTACCTTATTTGTCGAAAAAATAGCTTTTTTAATAATATATAAAAAAGTGATGAATTTGCGCAATATGAAATGGAGGAATCTTTGTTTGTTCTTTCTGAAATTTGTATTAAGTTTGTTATGTGATAGACAAATTCCTTTTCTGAGTAGATAAGCGTTTGAAATATTTAATATAGATGAAATATTTGAACTTCAAAGCAAAAAATAAAAGTGTGTTAACTAAGTTTGGGTGAATTTTATTTATATTAATTGTTGTGGATAATTTCAAGATGAGACCCAGTACAACTTTTTTTCCTCCTACAGTTTATTACACTATTTAATACACCTCTTCTGCTGTTTACTGGAAGGTTTCTGAGGAAGACGAAATCTCTCAAGCGAGAAAGTCCCGTTCTGTAATTTATGGCCATATGAGATGCTTGGAAACATTGACGTCACTTCTGTTTTGAGACGAATTGGTGAAGAAATGAATGAAATTAAGTTACGAAACTGGATACCTCCTATCCAATGATGATTTCAGTTGGATTTTAAATTTAACGAATTTGTGAGTTAAAACAATTTAAAAAATATTCTGTCCTCTCTTTATACTAAATTAAAATTATTTTTTCAAAATTTTTTTTGGTAAAGTCTGCTCAACTGTATATTATTCCTGCATATTTTTAATAAAAATATATTGCTTTTGTTTCAAAGCGACCTTTTCAAGTAAAGAATATTATTTTGAGCCACAGCATTGCTTCATATTGAGTTAAGTCGATGAGCATACTATCCAAAATTCTGGAATGATTATTTCTAGTGTTCTTGGTAGTGAGATTTTGCATCTTCTTGGTATTTTAAAGATAGTTTGTTTTATCTGTTTTTGAGATGCCCCTGTGAGTTAAGTTTGAACTCTGACGTATGAGCGACAGTAAATAATTGATTCATTATTTCGCGAATGCTTTCTTTCTGTTTTACAACCGTTCAAATTCTAAGGCGTTTATGGTCAGTCCTGTTTATTTGCAGCTGATGCAAATGAACAGTTTTTGATTACCGAATGGTGTTTTTCCGTTTGGGATACTTCTAACTCATATGTGTTTCTTTCTCGTGTTTTGTAGATTCCCGAAACATTGAGGAGAACGGCAAGGAACGTGGATTCTTCCTAAATTCCAAACCTTCTTTCGGAACCATGGCAATGCCAATAACGCTAACCCTGCCAATGCCAACAACACCAACAATTCCAGTAGCCGAGTCAACAACCACGTGATGCACCCCTGCAAGTCCTAAGAAGAGCAGCTGTTGCAGATGGCTCAGCACTAAGACGTCAGTGGCCTATGGGGCCCTGCCGACAAGATGTCGCCCTCACCAGAACCCAAACGGACATGAATCCCAGTGCCAATGAGGCCAGGAAGGAAATACCAGTGCAAAATGTGTCCGCAGGTAAAAGACATCTGTCTCTTTCTTCTTCTGTGTGTTTAATTATCTTTTCTTAAACCAGTGCTGCCAAACCCATTTGAAAGATATATTCACGACGATGTCAAGCTGCGTATTTTGATTAATTGCAGCTTATATTGCTGAGGGGAACACCACGCGTGACGTCGCGTTAGACTGGCGCAAGTTTCATGCCTTCCGTCAGCTATCAGTAGGGAGCTTTTGCTGACTGAAAAGCAGATGAAAGTTGGATGTAACAAACGTTCTTAAACTAGGGAAAGGAAAAAAGCATTTAACCCTTTATTTACTCGAATTAATTTCCAGCAACTTTTCAATTTTATTTTTGGTGTCATTAGATTATGTTCGAACCTTTCAGCGACCGAGGCGGTCTAAAAGATTTCTCCTGGCTAAGCGAGGGCCGGTCAAGGCGGTTGGCTTCTTTGAGGGGAGAGGATTTGACATCGCTTAGGATACAAGTGCTGATCCAATTATCCTTGCCAACCACAGTCCATTTTCAGTAGCCTTAAGGGAATGTTACAGTAGGGGTGGTGGGGAAAATGATCACCCAGATTGGAGAGCCCAATTCACGTTTCTTCCCAAAGTCCGTTTTGGGGCGACAGAAGAAAAAAAAGTCTCCTCGGATTCAAGAGTTACTTCTTACTGTTCCTTAGTGGGTATACTTCAAGTTTGACTTTCTGATAATTCTAGTCTTTTCAGCTCTCCTAAAATGCTACTGCAAGGCAAGCCCCACCTGATCATACTCATGCGCGTTTCGGCTTTCCAAGCAGGATCTTGTTCTAATCCTTTGTTGGTTTTGGATTTCTTTAGGGTGCAGTCATGGACCGATATAGATATGTTGACTTCGGGTTCATCAACACATAACAGAGTAATGCAGAAAAACCCTGAAAAATGAAAATCTTTTAATTAAATAAATAATTTAATTAATAATTTCAAAAAAAATTCATCTGCCATCTACTGCTAGTATCGGAACTACATTCCTCGTAATTGTGTGAACACTGTCAGGAAAAAAACGGTCAAATTGAAGGTGCGAGCGTGATTAAAGTGGAACCTGGTTACCGGAGTCGGGAAATAAAGGGTTCGATTATTATATTTCTTTGGTATGAAACGTTATAAGACTTTTAAGGACCGTCGGAAATAAAGGGTTAAAAGATTATTATATTATCTTGGTATGAAACGTTAAATAAACTTTTAAGTACCGATCGGAAATAAAGGGTTAAAAGATTTATATTATCTTTGGTATGAAACGTAACATAAGACTTTTAAGTACCGTCGGGAAATAAAGGGTTAAAAGATTATTATATTATCTTTGAGTATGTTAAACGCATTAAATAAAGACTTTGGCTACCGTCGGGAAATAAAGTGTTAAAGATTATTATATTATCTTTGGTATGAAACATTAACAAGACTTTTAAGTACCGTCAGGAAATAAAGGGTTAAAAGATTATTATATGATCTTTGGTATGAAACGTTAAATAAGACTTTAATTGAACCGGGAAATAAAGGGTTAAAAGATTATTATATATCTTTGGTATGAAACGTTAAAGACTTTTAAGTACCACT
>BGPR01000069.1:1163703-1225323 GCA_013235015.1 Araneus ventricosus
ATTTTATAAGCGAATTTCAATTTCAGAGATCTTTAGAAGAAAGAACATATAAACGACGATTTTTAAATAAGTTAAATCAAATTAAAATGCACTTTTTGTAAATTAATAATAACATTCAAATTGTCTAAAAATAAAAAGTAAGATATATCTATCTAATTAAATTAAATTATTACTGATAAATGTGTAGTTACATATTCAAAAACAAATTCAAATCGCTTAAAATAAATGATATTTACATGAAAGTATTGCGAAGACGAAAGCTACGACTTACTAATTGTACAGGTTGATGTACTAATTAATTTTTAATTAGTGATTCCACCGTTAAAAATAACAAATAAAGTCTTTAGACATGATAATACGGTTTGAAGTATTGCAACCATTTATTGATTTTGTATTTTTGTCCAACGAAATCATTGAAGGATTATATAATAGCTAGTTTAAAAAATTCAATAAAAATAATCAAATGAAAAAAACGCCTTTTTTAGTGTAACTTTTAACTTCATCCAAATATTAAACAAAAACTGAACAAATGAGATATTTCCATTTATCATTTTATTAAAACTCTGAATCAAGAGACAACATTAAAAATTTTAATTATACAGAATTCTCACCAAAAAAAATGGAAAAGGAGAAAGATGTATTAATTTTCTTTTTAACTATTACAATAGGAAAATTGTAAAAAATCTTTTTAGGATAGTAATTTTCAAAAAGAAATTTAATTATTTCTCCATTCATTTTCTTATCAAGTTAATTATTTGGGTTAGAAAGTAGAAGAAAAGTGAATAAAAAACCACATTTCTTTTATTCGATTTTTTATGATAGAAAACATAAAAGTAATTAAATAAATAAGATTATTTTTGAAATGATAATTTGGGATAGTTATTATTCAGAAACATTGTGTTTGAATTAAAAAAATTAATAAAGAAACCTGGCTTGCTGAAAAATGTGTTTTGACATCATAAATAAGAATGCTATAATGCATGCATTAGATGATGATGAATGATCGTGAGATTTATGGCAAGATTTCTGAAATGGTGGATCGTATAAAAAATATACTGAGAGGCAAAAACTCTTGCAGCACTGTCTTCTTTCACATTCTTCAACACGTATAAACAAAACTTGTTAAAAAATCATCTTGACACACAAAATCTTAAACAAAATTTGCTTAGTAACTATTTCAGTTCTTGTTATTTAACTCATTTTCTTATATATATCCCATCTTTGGAGTCGCGACAAAATGTTTCTGACAAAAACGGGATTTCAAAAATTTTCTCCTCTCAAACAGGGGTTCGTGAGTGGTAAAAGTTTAAGAAAACTTGCCCAACTTCTTCGACTCTTCTTTCAAATTACAGTAGAACCTCGCTAATCCGTAATTCCGGTTAATCCGAACAGATTTTATTTTCGAAAATTATATGTAATCGAAAAGATTACCTGAAAAGATTTAAATATACACACTAAAAACAAAAAAGAACTTTTAATTTTGTACACATTGAAGAAACTAATGCAATTCGCAGTAAGATAAGGTCACTTCATACAGGAGCACATCCATTATTCTAATGAAAAGGGGAGACATATTTTCTTTCGATTGCTTTTGAATAAAAGAATTCAAGAGATAATAATACTGAGAACTTATAACTTACATTTTTTTTAGCACACATCTTTTTCTTTTCTATTTTTATCGGAATTTCGGGTAATCCGAATTTTTTGTAATCCGAACGGGCACCGGTCCCAATTAATTCGGATTAGCGGGGTTCTACTGTATAATAAAATTAATTTTATTATACACGTAACAATTAAAAACCATCATTCTTTTAAATGATTTAAAAGATACGGAAAATGTACAAAACGTACAACCTGTTCCATTGCAAAAATATATCCAGTAAAATCTTTGAAACATTGCATAAATTTTAAATTTACAAACTAACGAAATTTAAATAATAAAACTCTCATTAAAGACTGCAGTTGTATTTTAATTTGACTTAGAGAAAGCATCAAAATATAATAGATCTTTTAATTTTTTTTCTACGTGCCAGTAAAAATACATACAGCAGGAAGCACTTACTTACACTAGAATACTTAGCACACTAAAAAAATGCATTTCAGTTTCCTTAACGAAATTACTACAATTAAAGAACTTAATTAATAAAAGTCAATGCCCATTTTTCAGCGATGTACACAACCAGACAATCAATCTTTTTCTATCCGCCTTCATTCGCTTTTTATCAACAAACGTTACGACAAGACAAAAGACATAACTTACATCACACTTGGTAAACAACATCATTTGAATACCAGTACACAAACTAGTGGCAGCCCATGAAGAAAAGACATATTTGGTAGATTTTCCGTCAAAAATCTTTCTAGACAAAGAGAGATGGCTTTTGGATACCATCAATCTGTTGATGTATGCCCGAACACAGACAGGACAAGATCGTAGACCCCGATAAGGTCTTATCTCTCATCTATGGTCGATAGGTAGGATACCCTGTGGCTATGTGACCAATATCGCGTGAAGTCACTTTCAAGACGGCATTATATCGGTCGATTATCTCCGGAGACGGATAAGGTTGGTTACACATTCGCTGGATCAACAAGTTTGATGACAGCACACTAACTTCAATTCTGAGAAATCCATGTTATTATCATAGAAGGGATTAAATTTCTGAAATGGTATAATCATTTATGTTGATTCATATGATAATGCCTGGTTTTGAACTTTCTTTCTTTAAAATAAAATATAAATTAATTGTTTTCTATTTTGATACAGGCGAAAAGAAATAAAAGAAGTAAGTTTATATTGATTAAAAATCGCACTTAGTTTCAAGTATGTCGAAATTCTAGTTTTCATAATGTTCGGTTATTAATCTATTGAAACAGAATATCTAGAGCGATCAGCTTTGTTATTGTCAATAATTTCGTTCATTAATTCTACTCACCAAAGCCTAATTTTTGGTCACCGAAGAGTAAAATTTCTTACTGTTCAGACCAGAAAAATATCCTCCTTGCTCCACTTCTTTTTTATCGGAAGATAAATTCAATGTATTTAAAAACTGATTTTGGAATTTTTTAAAACCAAACCAGATGCTTCGAACATTTTTAATGATAAACAAGCTGTCTGAAGGTTTAAAAAAATGCTGATTTTTACACAATTTATATCATAATGAATAGGTTTAAGATCTAAGTAAAAAAACTAATTTTTTTTACAATTTACAGAAGTTTTGACACGCTTATGAACTAAAGAAAGGTAACAATAATTAGAAAGCTATCAATGAAAGTTGGTTTGAACGATATGCTGACTTTATAACGGGACAAATACATTTACTGACTTACAACAAATTAAGCATAGCACATTGTACAAAAGCAACATTTTGTACCAGTGAAATATATATATATATATATGAAACACATAATTACGATCACAGGCATAGAAAATTTTAAACTTTTCCTTCTCACATTTTAAATACTAATTAACAGTATGTAGCATAAAAATTTTTGGCAAAAACTTCCCTACTAATATATTTAGCAATTTCATGCACTTCCATAAAAAAAAGGTCTGAATAATATTTTAAAAATGATGCATAAAAAGATAATAATAAAATGTCACAGTTTATGACGGTGCAATGTAGTACGCACATTTATTTCTAATTCCATTTATCGTTGCAAATCAAATAAATCACATACTCAGAAACAACCAGCAGCAAACACAGTTATTTTTAAACCATACACAAAGACTATTTTTAGCAATGTTTTGCTCTTTCATTCAGTCAAGACACTATTCTGTCAAGAAATTGACAAAATACTAAAAGCATATTCCAAACAACTGCCATGCAAAAATCTTAATGAACATGCAATAACGTAATCGAAGGCAATTATACCTCCATTCATCTCAGCAAACAAAAATGCCTCGCGATAAAACACGGATCTCCCGTCAGATTTCGTGGCAAACGCATGCCGACACACAACAATGAAAAGAGAATGCATCCCCAGCCAATTGGAACAGTAGTACAGTGCTTTCGTTCCTTTTTTTTTTGTAGGCAACATCTGACAGTTTTTTAGCCACTTAAACTGAGCCCTTTTATTAATATTTTTTTGAGCGTAAAGCATAAAAAGATGAATAATAACGGCTGCGTGAAAGAGTAATATAGCATGAGAAGCTCGAATTTCGCCTTTTTTTCTGTTTTCTAAACACATGCTAAACACTAGTTTGACTGGTCCTGACACTTAAACTGCCATGCTTTCAAGAATAAAGAAGATATAATGCAAATAATTTTCCACCGCTCACGAAAATTTGTGGCTCAAAGGGGAACTTTATAATAAAGACATCAAATGGATGTCAATTGCAGAGGAAGGGGGAGGGGTAAATGCAGTTTTCTGTCCAACTGTCTAAAGCTATCATAAGGTTCCTAGACGAAACCGTCATAAGGTTCTTTGACTCTGAGGGAAATTCTAATCCTAAGTTTAAAGAAAAAATTTAGATATTTTCTAAACTTCAATTATAAGATATTTCCACGCTATAATTATCAAGATAAAATATTTATTCATAAACTGCAGCTTTGAACAAATAAAATTAAGTTTCAGTTAAGAAACAACGAAGCATTGTTTATGACGCTGTAAGATGCGCAGATTTTGTGTATGTATGATTCCTTATGGTGGACAAAGATTAATATTTCTCATAAATATCATTTTATTTGCCATAGCTTGCATTCTTAATGGACTTTTTCTTGTTCTGTAGAGAATTTACATTAATAGCTGACAAAAAAAGTATTCATAAATCAATAAATTGAATTGATAAAAATATAATAATCAATATTATATGTTGTAGTTTTTTCATATATACAACTTATCATTTCTCTTGAACATGCTTCATTTTTTCATAATTTTTTTCTGTTTAGTTTTTAATTTTAGAATAGATTAAGAGGATTTTCAGCTTATGAGAGTTCGAATTACGATGCCTCTTTGTGTATCAAAAATAAATATCAGTTGCGTCAAAAATGTTTATTATGCTACATTAACCATTTAGAGGCTATTTTTCCCAATTAGGAACATAGAATTGAAAAAATTTTATTCATAATTGCAAGCTTGATTTTGTGATGCATAAATTACGGTTCAAATATGAAATAGGCAATGTACAAAAATTAATAAAAATTGTCCTTTTTAAAAAAAAATTCATATAAAATTGAAAAACGATCCAGAATTTCTAAAAATCGGTAGACAAAATTAAAAAGGTCCACGTTACTAATAACACATAAGATATAATAATATAAATGAAAAATGTATTTCCGTTAATTTATTAACTGGGAACATTGGCCAGTTGTCATTAATCTGTGGAAGAAGCAATATCTCTCCACGGAAAATAAAAAGGAAAGAATCCCCCTGGTTTTTCAGAAGGGATATCAATCCCCTAATGTTGCAAATAGAGAAACCCCTAATTCTGGCGGGAAAAAATCGTTTTTATCTGTTATATGGGGCATTTAATAATACATATGTGCCGCTAGAATGACAATTCTGTAGTGACAGTTTCTTCGAATTATTACTTTCATCTCCAGGATTGTATTAACCAATGGGTTAATTGGTCTGTAGCCCAGGTGCTCTAGTGGTCCAAAGGCGCCTACAAATTTACTACACTGATTTTATTTTAATTTGAAACAAAAAAATATTATTTAATTTTAATTTTAAACTAGCTGCATGGCCCGGCGTTGCACGGGAAATCTTGAATAATGGGATATTCCCGGGCGGAGAGAAGTGAGATCACGTGAGACCTTGGGATCCATATTTTCATATGCCCGGCTCCATTTTTTTTCAACAAATATTGTCACTTACTTTCCTCAACAAATGTAAATATTCTTTCAAATCTAGTATTTTTATTACTAATTTTCATATGCCCGCCGCCGGTTTATTTTTTACACATATTGTCGCTAACGTAAAACGTAAAAAATCTTTTGAATCCTATATTGTGTAATTAAAATTTTTAAATCCAACCTTTTAATTACCTTATAGTTAATAAACCAGCATTTCTCGGAATCCACATTTTTCATATGCCCGCCTCTGTTTTCTTCTCTACAAATATTGTCACTAAGCTTCCCCAACAAACGTAAATCTGTTTTGAATCCTCTCTTGTTGGATTGAAACTTTCAGTTCTAACCTTTTTACTACCTTAAAGCAGTTTGGTTTGAATGAAAACGCGAGAATTCTTATGCTTATAAATTAAAACAGATTAGCATGATATTTGTTTCGCAAAAGAAAAAATAAAACGAATAATAATGAAAAAAACGGATAAAAATGAATAAATATTTCCCCCCAACAAACGTAAATGTTGCGAAACACCGTACGACAAAAAAAAAGAAAGAAAAATGCAGGAAAACGATTTTTTTTCAATTGTTAATAAATCCAAACACAGAAGAACACAGAAGATCGCTCAAAAGGAAATACCAACTTCCGTTAAATAAATTTAAAAAAATGCAACACCGGATGCGAAAACTAATAATAGGGAAAAAAAAAAGAATCCGCCGTGAATGAATTCACCATTCTGCTGGCAGCACGTTAATTTATTCATTTTGACGTTTTTAATTAATATCTTTTTAACTAATTGTAATTTCTGAATTTAAATGGCCGAAATGGATTCCTTGGATTATTTCCCATCTTTTGGTACTTTCCGCGTGCTTCTCCGTTCAGCGGTTCGTGAGAAGATAGCCGGACATACATACATACATACATACATACATACGTTTGTTTACCTTCGAATTTTAATAGGATAGATATAAGACGTTAATCAGAGAACAGGCGACATTTTTCGCTCTCCCTTTTTATCTTAAATTATTTTATTAGGTAGGTATTTCCTTTAGACCACAGGCGTTCAAATTCCTAGTTACGATTCTGATGGGGCGCCAAATATCTCAAGTCACGGGCGCTCAAATTAGTTAAGACGACCCTGTTCGTCTTCCAATTCAGTTAACTAAAAGATATTCTCGTGCACAAAAGAAAAACATACATACAGAACGACCAAATTTGATTCATAGATATAATTCCGGGAAATATGGAATTCATCAGTTCGATAAAATGTTCAGAAGCTATCGTCACAGCTTCGCAATAAGAAATACAGGGTTCATACTGTATATATGATAGTAAAATTCAGGAGTTTCTAAGGATTTTTTCAGGAGTATAATACAGAAAATTCAGGAGATAACGTGAAAAAAATCAATTGTAGAGGAGAAGGAGTAGTGTGGACAATTTTTATAAAATTAGCAAAGAAAGTATACTAAACATCAATTCTCCCATATTTCCCGATTGCGAAGACTCGAAACATGCGTGGTAGACTCTTTCGGCGCTAAGTAAGGTCAGAAGTAAGAATTCCGGATTCCAGCCACTTTCTATCATTAAGGAAAAACGAAAACGTCCTATTTTTATGCTTTATCATAATTTTATCTTTTGCTCTTCGATTGTAATTTTTCAGGAGACAAAAAGAAATAAAATTCAGGAGTTTTTCAGGAATTTCAGGAGGAATACGAACCCTGGAAATAGTGGTGGATTTAATTTGCAAATTCACTAAATATGGCTATCGTCACTGGGCGGCTACTACATACAGAACACAGAAAAATATAACTAACTGCCTCATTTGAAGTTTCGCCTAGAAGTTACGATTGCCCATTTGCGAATTTTGATCTGAAAGAGGACCAGATGTAGGGCCGTGTGTCGCAGAGAAGCATATCTTACTGATTGATATCTAAAGTATTCGAAGATCAAAAATGCAAAAAAGTAATTAAAAATAAAACCGGATCTGAATTCGACCTGTAAAAGATTAAATCATTTTAAAAAGACTAAAAAATTCCACTAGTTCGTCAATTAAATTTGTCTGATAAAATAGCCATCTACTTGTTTCCGCCAAAAAATTTAGTAGTTAACTAACACAAATCTAGCATGTTCCAACGTAACAATCTACTGTAATAAGCTATATTCCTCCCAACGTACACAGAATCTCAGATGTAGCCGAAGTGGTATTTCTTCATGCTTACATTCCTTTTAATCATTGCAGATTCTCAAATACATACATGAAATGCAATGTGAATGCTTACTGAAAACACAGTTAAACGGAAAGCGATTACAATTAGCATTTTTTACAGGCGCCTATTTAATATTAGTGAGGCAGAAAAAGAAGTTTTGACAATTTGTTGTGAATAAATACACGATAAATCTTAAGGACTTGCACATTTCGAATTTCATGGTTTAATATCAGGATTCCAACAACAAACATAATAAGGCATAAGTCGCGAAGTAAGAAAACAAACAGGAAAAAGCCACAAGGCCAAATTTTTCACAACTAAAAGCGCCTGTATTTTGAATGTGTGATTTTAAGAGCTATTGTGGAAGTCATTATCCTTGATCAACCTTCTGCAATGCAAATCTGACGCAGTGGCGTATCACTTCCGTCAACAAGTTTTTTGCTTCACGCATTAAAAGTCAAAAATCTTCCAGCCTGTCGCTAAATGGTGTCAGAAAGACAAACGTCGGGACACCTTTGCCGTCACAAAGACAGATAAATGAAACCATAGATCTCTCCCCGTGACTCATATCAAATTCCTATTTCCGTATTTAGATATCCAACACTGCTGGCCTTAAAAACCCAACCCCATCCATATGGATGACCAGAAGCAAAACACACAGATCGAGTGAGTACGCAACAAGGAAAAGAGGCAACAGCAAGACGAAAAGTAAAACGCCACTTTCTTCTTGCTGCTTCCGAAATGCCTTTTTTCCCACGTGATCCCCAGAAAATCGAGGCTATGGAAAAGAAGGCGGCGCTATAAACTACAATCGGGCAATCCATCAAAAGAATTCGAAAAACATTCCGGTCGACGTTTTCCAATTGGACAGCCATCCATCCAATGACGGCTGGCGTTTTTCTGGCGTTCGTGCATCAGATGGCGTGCATGCATAATTCCGCGCCATTTCGCCGAAAGACAATGCCACATAAGAATACAATAATCGCAGCGTTCGGTGTTGTTTTTGCACTTGGTCCACGGCTAATCATGCACACTGGTAGGCTAGAATTACAGCTCAGCTCGCTGTTATTTATTAATCCAATAAACATCCCCGAACTGTCCGCTCAAGACAAGAACCGGCACGAAGAACAACCTGCTGGATGCGGTAGTCAAGGTAACGGCTCTGCAGCGTTCCTTGTATTCTGGGGAGGAAGGGGTTAAGCGATGCTGTTTTCATTGTTTTTTTCGCGTCGTTCCGTGTCCATTACACATTCGAGGACAGGAAAGGTCGACCACTCACGCGCGCCTCTCTCCATTGTGGGAATCTGAATGCTTCTCTCGTTTCCAGGATTTCGGGCAGGGGGGCCTTCTCACACATGAAAAAGATGCGCCGCTCAACCATGAGGAGAATTGTCGCCTCTCTTCACGAAACAGATCTGAAAGAGAATCGATTCGCCGTAACCCTTTTCAGAGGCAACAGATCTGGAAATGGGCCCATTCTCTACAACTGCAAAGATCGTCTTTTTTGCTGTTAATACATTTTTACACCTCTATTAACTTCTTGGCTTTCTTCTACCTCCTCATCAGATGGTGCTTTTTTTTTAAATAGTTCATCTTTATTTCGAACCAAATAAGAACCTAAAAGACACATGAGATGTTTCAATGCGATCACGCGATTTTTGCCTTTCGTACTGATAGCTACAAATGGCATAGTTACTAGGCCTGTTTTAACAAATCTCAGCGCCCTGGATTAGAGATAATTGGCACCCCATAAGAATCGTAACTAGGAATTTCAAAACGATTCCTTCTAAAAAAACAAAGAAAAAAATAGGTCTTTAGGTTTCCCTGTCAGATGGTGGATGTAGGTTGTCGGCTCTGTATACTTGCGACTTCCAGAGTGGCACTTTTTAAATTTTTAGTGAACACGTTCTCGTATTCTTGATTCAAGATAGAGAGTCTTTGATCGTCATGATGGAGTCTTTATAGAGCACTTGTTTACTGGTCAGATTTTTCTTTTTTTCTTCCGCATGATTCGGCAGGTCGGAATTTCTTCCTGGTCTAGGAATTTCAACGTCTGTGGCCTAAAGAAAATACCTACCTAATAAAATAATTTAAGATCAAGAGAGAGAGAGAGAGAAAAGCCACCTGTTCTTTTGATTAACGTCTTATAGTTTGACAAATTGGAACTTTTTCATATTTAAAATTATAATTAAATAATTTTTCTGTTCAAAATTAAAATACTAAGTAAAATCAGTGTAGTAAATTTGCAGGCGCCTCTGGGCTAGATAGCCCATTGGAGTCGACAGTCCTGATAGTTACAGCTTCCAGTATCAAAGATCCAACAAAGTAATACACGGGTCACACTCATTATAGTTCACAAAGAGGTAAATAATGGTCACAAACTATTCAATATCTAATTTGCTAACATTGATAGGAAAAGAAAGAAACACTTCTTCTGTTTTTCGTCTCCCTGGTCGCTTCGTATAGGCAACAAACATTCAAGAGAGCAGCTTAGGACTTCTTAAAATTATAGTTCTCGGTCCTACATATAGTTTCGAAAACACTGTCAATACTTTTGAGTTTAACAAACACTTTAATATTTTAATGGTAAATAATTATGAAAGAGATTTTGATTAAGTTGTTTCTTCAAAACTCTTAAAACAACTGCAGAGAATGCAACTTTTTCAGTCCTTAACTACTGCTTCATTTATGTATTTTATTTTTCTACCTAAATATATGCATAAATTTGTAAAGATTATTTCCGACCAAAAACAGGTGGTAAGTGTTGATGTAAATTAGAATGATGAATGCAGAGGGAAACAACTACTAATTATTGAAAAATTCAAAATAAATGCATAACGACCGGTCACTTTTACCTTAAAAAAATATATAATTACAAATAAAGAAAACATCTGCAATTTTTTCTAGCAAGCTGGAATAGCTATAATGATAGAAGAAGCTTAATCAATTAAAAAATATATATTTAAGCATCAAGCAATTCGATACAGTGCAGGCTTCCCATTTAAATATGGGCAAGTTAAAAAAGAGCACCCCTCAAATAATTATTTTCAAAATTTCTAAAAACTCTAGAAGAACTGTCAATCGTACTTCATTGGACACTTAAATCTAATTTACAAATTCGCCAACTTAAAATGATTAATTGTTACATGTAAAATCTTTTAGACAAAAGCTAGACAGCAATTTTAACAGTTAAAACCCAGACCGCCGTTTTTAAAAATTTTAATTGATAAAAGCGATCAAAAGCTGACAGGATTTGTGGTTTAATATAATAAAATGTTAAATAATCACTATTTCTCCTAAAAAAGAGCGTGACTGCTACAAAAATATTAAAAAAAGAAAATTATAATTCAAGTAAAAATTTTCTTACTAGTAAGCAGCAAACAATTGTTCAAAACAATTCAATCTTTACGATAAAATTCTAAAAAAAGAAACTAAAACTTACAAGCCTATATCAGCACATCACCATTATCAATTAATACATTTTTTTAATAAAAATCGAGGAGATTATGCTTCAGCCATCAATCAGATAAAACTTTTCGTATCTTTTTATGATAAAGTTCATTTCCCTTTCTCAAGTCATTGTGACAGATAAAAATCTCCACAAAGACTTTGCCAAGACGCTCGACACACTTCGCTCTTACGTGAAACTGGCGTTTACAGAAGAAATAATCATCCTTCCACGCGGAGTGAAATTGTGCTTGATGACATTCTGAAATCTTTAAACAAAAAAATAAATATAAATAAAAAATGAATTGTTTATATCTTCATACCCTCATGTTATTGGAGTTCATCAATTAACCGCTTAACTTAAAAGCCTGAGAATACTTGTGCATCGAATTATCGCGTTTTTAGATTTCAAACTAAGATTTAATCATTAATTAGATTTATAATTTTGCACAAATCTATAAACATCTCTTATATGCCTTTTGAGATGAATGAAAACGACAGCCCCTTTCCAAAACAGAAGGGATGATCCTATTAGCAAAAAAAATGATACTGTTAAGGGTTTTAAAAATATCTTTAAGGGCTATAATAAAAGCTAGGAAATAAAATAAAATATGTAAACAAAGTATTCATAGCAAAATGATATGAATTTTATATTATTGCAAAAGAGTATAGAATTTTATAGGTGGGCTACCTGCCTTAAGCGCTCGACAAAAAATGCGTAATCTTTTTTTTGTGTGTGAAAAAAAATGCAGGACAACATTAATAGTTTATCAGATCCCAATAAAATTTTTTTAAATAAAAGAAATCTCAGTTCTTGCATATGCGCACATGAAAATATAAATTATCCGTGATTTTCGCTTCTTTTGTAAGTTTACAAATTTCAATCAATTGATAAATAGTTACACTAACAGTACATTTTTTCAAATTCAACAAAACGGCTTCACCAGGAACAAAAGAACTAGGAAGCATTTCTAATTCAAAATATACAAATAAGACTCGATTCAATTTTCATATTCCTAATAAAGATTTTATTGACGATAATGCACGAAAGGATTTGGCGGTAAAAAGAAACAAAAGAAGCCATATAAGCGCACAGCTATAACCTTAGAAGTTATTCTATTCAATACGTTAGGAAGGAGGGAGCAAAAATATAAGAAACAAACGCAGGAACTTCTGCAGGCGCACAGAAAATGAAGCCATAAATGTGTGGGAAAACCGGCGATTAAATAGATAATCCCTCCATCACTTGGGAGGCTATGGTTTTAGCTAAAGTTACATGAACCGGCATTGAACAGAAAAAAAGGCTAAGACCTAGAAACTTACTGATATCAGCTGCCGAGTCTGAAATTAAATAATTTTTGTCAATTGGTAAAAATCAAGGATAAATTAAAGTTTAGTTGTCTAAAATATTTACGGGAAAGTTTTAAATTCCATTATGTTGTTAGATTAGTTCGAATTAAAGAGGTCATGGGACGGAAATTCGTATACAGATTTAAAAAAACAAGCAGTTCGGAAACCATAATCAAGGCTATTTTACTATTATTATCCAAAAAGTCAACTATTATTACCCAAAGATATCAATCAGGATAACTTTAGCGTATTAAGATATGTAATAACATTCCAATGCAAGTTTCGTTTACAGTATTAAAACAAGAAATCCAGGCGCCTGAAGTGCAGGAGCTGCAATTTCCTGCTATATATCGCAATAAACAATAATAATTAGAAGAAAATTGGGCAACATGTCATGGACAAAGCTTTTTTTTACAGCAACAGAGTGTATTGTTTAGCAACGGATTCGGAAACCCTCCGCGCTTTTCCGCATGCGCCGGACGGAGTTATTTTCATCAAAATAGGGGGAAAGTGAAGAATGGGAGGGTAATGTTTACATTTTACTGAGCGTTATCTAACAAAGAACTCCGGAAATGCGCTCATATGACTCATTGCCTGACACCTCTTTCCGGTGTAAAATCGTCCAAAAGTGGTAGTCTCGGAATCCGTTGCCGAACAGCACTTGGAGCAGCCAGATGAAGAAATGCATTTCTTGGCATTTTCTAGATATGTATGCATTATAGCTATGGGTATCCAACACCTCATATCTTTTCTATAATATCAACTGAAGTTAATAAAAAATCTAGCAGAATCCGCGTATATTCAATGGAATAAATGATTTTTTTAGCATTAAAAAACAGTAAAAAGCTATAGAATGCAAGTGTATTGAACGAATCAATTTCTTTCTCTTTAGGGATGCTAGTTTTTGAAATAGACATAATAAATTAGATAACTTTTAATTGAACAGCTGCATATCGCAGTAAAAGCAAAACAGTGTGCCCTTAGATTTAAACTTCTGAGAAGAGTTCGTGTTGAGGAATTTTTAAGCCAGCAACAAACTACAAACAGAAAATGAAAGCTAAAATTCGGGAAGTGGGGGGTGGAAGGATCTCATTCGGTTTCTGGATGCGCATAAAAAACAATTCACGGAAATTTTAACATTCGATAAGTTCAAAAATTTAAACAACAATAGGAATTCAGAATTTGTAAATTCAGGTGTTAGATAATACAAGGAGTTCAGTATCCATACAGTTTGTATTTTGCAACATCATCATATATACAGGGTGTCCGCACTTATCGAAGTCCAATAGCTAATTTCTAAATCGTTAGAGATAAGACATATATTTCCAATGGGAAAAAGGCTTTAAATAAAGGGAAGAATTATATTTTATGCTTTTTGAGTCACTACATATATTTTTGAAAGAGTTACGAATTCTAACTTTTTATACATTCTCCCGGTCCTATCAGTCATATTTAGTAAAATATTCTTGACACTTTAACATTTTAAACAAAAAGAGTCCCACTCTCCTGCGAATAAAACTGAGCGAGTTATGGAACTTTGAATTTCATGATTTAAAGCCAATCAGCAGCCTCGTCGAGCAAGTGCTGCATATTGATTGGTGGATCGTCTTCAAGAAGGCTATTGAAATAGTGTAAAGTGGTCTAAGTCAGCGATATTCAAAGCTCCATAACCCGGTGAGTTTTAGTCGCATTGTTTAAAATGTTAGAATGTCAAAAATATTTTACTAATTATGATTGATATGTCCGGGGGACTGTATAAAAAGTTAAATTTCGTAACCTTTTCAGGAATATATTTATTCACTCAAAAACATATAATATAATTCTTCCCTTCATTTAAAGCATTAACTATATGTCTATCTCTAACAGTTTAGAAATTAGTTATCGGACCGTGGACACCCAGTATAACAACCGGATGATTTAAAACTACATCATACCGTTACATTCAAAATTATTCAAAAATCAAATACATAAATCGTCAAATCGCTGGGCTTGAGTTGTGCCAAAATATTTCACAGAATAAACAATCTGAGTTGGAATGCAAATATTTACCCCAGCTGCAATTTGCGCAAACGCGACAAAGATCAATAGATGCTCACAATTTTTGAAGAATTCAGCCATCACTACACAGCATTAGAAATATGTAGAGCCCTTAGAAACAGAAACATATAGGATCTCTAAATTGAATAATTTTCTTTAAAATAATGCACCAGATATCTTCGGTGAACCGTCGAAGATGCAATCGTGCTGACCTTGATATTTATTCATGAAGCAAATTTATATTATAAAGCTATACTATATAGCTAAAGTATAAATGGTTATAAAGATGAGCATAATAATTCAGAGTTACTGAAGAAGCAAATTTATACTAAATAAAAACACTTTAAAAAAACACACTTTTATTAGTGTATTAAAAAGAATTTTTTTATTTTAATTATTTTCTATTTTTTTAGTCTTTAATTTATAAATGTCATAGAAACTACAAATAATTTTTTTTCTCAAATTCACTACCATGTGCCACCAGAAAAACGTCAAGTTAGAAAAATAAATAGATAAAACCTTAAAGCAGCAAATTACCGCTTTACAATTTCAAACTTGTGTTTCTGATTCCATGTCTGTTGAAATATATTAAAATTTTGGAATAGACTTTTTCCTATGTTTTAGCAAAATAAGTGTATTTTTCATCTTTGTTTCTGAGTTAAAAGAAAATTGTGAAAACAAATCTTATTTTGTACAATCAAAATTCTGGATAGTTAATTGATTAAAAATAAAAATAATAAATAAATAAACATCAAAAAGAAAAGGAAGGGTAAGAACACAGTCGTCTATTCAAATGAGCTATTAATACAATCGTGATCGCAAAGCATTTTTCGAAAAAAAATTATGATTTTATTTCACACTATGATACAAACACACATTAGAATGAAATGGAAAAATCATTTATTATCTTCATAAGGAAATATATAACTCTCTATCTTATAAGATATTCACTGAAAAAGGCGTGTTACACTATGAATTTCTATTTAATCCCCACCACCACAAAACAAATTAATATTGTTTTGTCCCTAATTCGATTTGAAACACAACAAAACTATCTCAGTAACGTCATTCATACAACGAGATTTTTTTCTCTCTTGGAAATAGTAAGTAAGTCGTTTAAATTCTTGAAAGAAGATGATATAAGTTAGAATCTCAAAAGAAGAAAAAAATTAACCTTATCAAGTCTACAGTGCCAACAAAAAGACCTTTCTTATTTGCATATCAGTGAGGTCATATCCGAATAATGACCTTATAATCAAAACATGGAAACATGATAGGCTTGTGCACACATGCCATAATTGCTACTCGAACAAGGAATGCTTAAAAACCGGATAATATTTCTTAAGCCAGTTAAGCTTTTTTTTCCACAGTTTTTTTAATACCTTAAAAGACATTAAGTAACTGGATAATGAATGCATGGCAAATATTCAATGAAAGTGCTCCATGATTTGAAATGAAACGCGATTAAGCATATTTTATGAATCAATTATTTTTTAAAAAATCTAGCACGCAATCCTATGGCTACAGATAATGTTTCTTATGATATTTTTTTTACTTGTAACTTAGGAATTGAATCTTGTTTATAAATGTTTGGTTTGTTATTCATTTTTATTCATTATCATTAAGATCATTTTCGTATTATTTAATTTCAGAAACAATACAAAATATTAAAATTTTTAAAATTAAACCAGTATTGAATTCAGTATCAGGAATTTCAAATATCAAAAAGCTCAGTTCTCGGCAGGTTTATAATTTCTGTTTGCAGCCCACATAAAAAACAATCATTGCTTACAACACACACTTTATCACCACGCATACCCCCGAACTCGAAACTAGTAAGGCTCCCTGTCGGTTGGAAGCTTTATTGAAAGTCCCTCCCCCCCCCAAAAAAAAAAAATTACACTTAGAATTTGAATAACATAATTTTAAAAACAGATATTAGCAAAGCATAATTTTGAATTTCGGCATGCCTTAAATGAATAAATTGATATTTACAAAACACACTGCATCCCAAATTTTAATATGATAAAACATTTCGAAATCAAAGCATAAAATAATCAGAATAATTATTTCAAAACAACTAGCTGCGTCTCTTTCGTAAAATGTACCAAATAATCTAAATTTCTAAAGACTAAAGTGCGAGTACATTATTGCCTAATTGTATTTCATAAATAGTGAAATGCTTGCAACAAACTTATCCAGAATATCTTTAACTTAACAAATACAAACATCACAAAAAAGAGCAATTTTTTAAAAAATTCTACAACTTTTAATTATTGATTTTACAGGTAAACATTTGGAACCAATGACAGAGACGTAAATTTAATCACGACTATCCAAGGCGTAATAAGGACTTAAATCATATCAGATATTTAAAACATAATCACTAGGACAATTTACCGGCAATAGAGGGGCGGGGAGGCAAATATTTACATTCAATACAAAAAAGGGGGAATATCTACAATCAATACAAAAAAGGGGGCAAATATTTACATTCAATACAAAAAGGGGGAGGCAAATATCTACATTCAATACAAAAAAAAAAACCGAAAGCATCTTTATGACTGAGTGAACAATGACACATAAAAACACCTGCACTAATTATTTATAGAAAAAAAGACAAAAACACTCACAGGTCGAATTAAGAAATAATAAAATTATTTTTAATGGTAAATAGACTTGAAGGGAATTAAAATAAAATCCTCCGTCTTAAGTCCTTCCCTCCCCCAGCATTATTAGAAGAGAACAAATTCTTATGAAATCCGACTTTTCATCCGACCACCCATTCATGAAATCAGTCAATTGAAATCGCAATTAACTGGACTGAATCTTCCATGGTTCTTTACATAAAAAATAATTTCAGTGAGAATAGCTTATATAGAACCTGAGATAATCAAGCTTCTTCTGTAAGAAAACATTTAATTCTAAAACTGTTAAAATTAGCCAATTGCTAATTAGAGACTCTGGGAAATCAGAGGAAATGCGAATATATAATAAAAATTAGGTTGTAATTATAAAATAAATCCTTTCGATAATTGCTAATGAGAATACTGAACAGGAAAATCCTCTGTTAAAAAAGACAATTTCAATAAAGTTCCAATTACGACAAATATTTCTTTTGCATTTTCTTACCCTTCCAGTTTTACCCTTTCAACAACGCATATGCCTCATGCAAATATATGAATTAAAGCTTTTTTTCAGTTGCGGGTAATGGGCAATATAAAGACCTGCCAGTGCTAAAGAAGATGGTCAGATGAAAATATATTCATTTTAGAACTATATCAACAGCAGACATAATTAAAAACATGAGACAGTGAACACTGTATAAAATACTTTAAAGTATTGTTGAAATATTCATGTAAAGTAAAGGGATAATAATTTTTATTTCCATCCTGATTACTTGAAATATTATCAAGAATTCTGTTAGAAAAACTAATATTTTCAGTGAAAAAAAAAGCTCGTTTTTCTCATACCGAGGTTTTGAGGAACTCAAAATTAATGTAGTAATAAATAAATAAACACGGTGGAACACAAAATTAAAAGAAGTTGGTATTACTGAAGCAGAATATGTCTCATTCGTTTAAATAAGGCTACACCAGCTATTTGTCTTTTATTTTCATTCGCATATATTTATAGGAAAATAATGGGTCCTTAACACACTTATTACTGAACAGGTTTTTTTCTCTCCCCCCTCCCCTTCAAAGAATCAGTTGAAATGCAGAAAACGAATACTGTGACTGTCCTCACAACACGAAAGTTTAGACGAAGGGGTTGGCGAGGAACAAAATCCACGAAGACATTTATAGATGCCGTCACTTCATGCAAATCCGATCACACACCAACAATAAACGCCGTTATACCTTGACGCATCCTAAAAGAGAATCTATCATAAATCAACTATCGTTCCGATATCTAATAAACAAGAAGGGACTACCTGTCTGTCAGCAGCCGGAGCTCCTCCGTGAAGGTTTCACCCCAAAATAGTCATCACAACCACCAAGTCAAAATCCCACCCCCAGCCCTGATTCCCCAAAATCACTCGACCTCATATAAATCCCATTCCGGCGGTCAAGCGGCCACACCGGGCGGTTAACCACTGAATCACACGAGAACCGATATTAGGCGTGATTCGGAGGCGTTAAACAATGCGGGAGGGGGTGAAGGACACTGGAGGGGACGGAGGATTCTCGTGATGCTCAAAGGGTTCGGGTCGCATTAAATCTAGTACCGGGATTAGGCACGCGATGGACCAAAGTGGCCGGAAAGACAAACAAGTTGCAGCTAAATGGGCTTAAATAGGGATGTAAAAGGGGTCGGTTGGAAAGGGACGAGGCAGCTGTCATGCCTCGTTTGGAGCAACGGTTTGGGAAGACAATAGTTATGAGGGAAATTAAGTTGACAAGAAAATGAACATGCGCCGTTTTTTTTCCCATTTGAGAGATCCTGTAGCTGAGATTGTAAGTCGCTTTAAAGAATGCCACTTGAGGATCGGTTGTGATTTAAAAAGCAGAAGTCTTAACTGTCAAAAATTGAAATTTGAGTTGTAATAACAAAACAGCGAATAGCCAACATCCTTGAATAACAGTTGTCATCTACTTCTTTGTGTCTTTTTATTCTCTTTTACGTGAATCATCATAATCAGAGCTTTGATGCTGTCAATGCTTCAGGGCGCATGCTTTTTGGTGCGGCTCACAATGTAGGCTTCTTGAGTTACAAAACCCAATGGAACTTAGAAGAACTAAATCTCCGATATCTTATAATCTTTTAAAATAGTAATTATGTTCTTTCTTCTTCAAAAATACTTGTTCTTTTACTAGACTTTATTTTAATAAGAATTTCTCTAGCCGGAATAAGATAAGATTGCCATTTAGTCAAAATTTAAGTAAAATAGTTGGCTTTTTAAAAACTGAAATCATTCCGTGGTTATTTCTACGTTTTATTGTAATGTACGCAGATGGAAGCAAAACAAAAGTATACAATCATGAGGAATGGTAAAGTTAACGCCTGGTTCTAGCTCTACTAATAACGATAACATAATTTTAAAATGTGATTGGATAACGACAGAAACGTGAGCGAAGTTAGGACGAAGAATATATGAAATTCGAATATTCCAGAAACTTTGTCTTTATCCACTTCAATGCAATAAAGTGTTCGCAAATGGTAAAATCTTTAATTGTAAAGTTTAGATTCCTGGATTAATGTCGGAAGGATATAAACTGGAAATTTAAAAATTTATTAAATTGAGAGTTTACTATTCAATCTTTTTTCCAACACAAATAAATTATAGATAAAGAAAACACGAAATATTAAAAAGCTTCTATAAGCAATTTTATTATCCTGAGCGAAATTTGGATTAATTTTTTAATTGTATTTTCAAGTCCAAAAACTTATCAACTGTCAGTATTATATGACTTAATGCTATCTTCATACACGTAAAATGTCGAAAGTTCGGATTAGCCGAGTTTCATTATGTCCGGAATTTCAAATCTCATAAAAAGACGGTTTCATTACATTATTTACGTCCAATTTTAGTGATCTACTATAGATGACACTTGGAAATATGAATATCCTAAATGTATTCCAATTCGATCTTGTGAATTTCCAAATGTAAATGTTTAACAAGGAATCGTCAGAAATAGGCCCAAGCGGCAATTCTCTCACAGAAATGGGTCTCTTTCTTTTCGAATGATCAGAGTTGTTCCATGACAATCAATAAAATAATCAATAAAGCTGTCCATGAGGTGTGTCAGAACTTGTGAGGTTACAGACTGTCTGCTGTATCTTTTTTGTTAAATGTGTGACTTTCGGACATCGATTACAAGAACTAGAGGCAGAATACTATCTAAAATAACCTTCTGTATGTTATGGGAGTTGTAAAGTAATTGTTATTCCATTCAATTTAGATATAGCCACCATAAAAAGGGAAAGAGTAAAACTTCAGACTATACTTGAAACGGAGACTAAATTAGCATATATTAAATGATACCTGATTGGTCTAATTCAGAATCATCTACTTTCGAATAAGTAGCAGTTAAAAATGAATAAGGTTTTCTCTCATTCCTTCTTTCCATAAATCTAGCGCTCAGAATTATTTAAAACAGAACATATATTTATTTAGTAAAATGAAAAATGAAAAAAGGAGTTTACATATTTTTATGATAAAGTTGTTGCCGTATATCCGAAAAAGAATGAAATATCTTTTGTTAATATTTAAAACTCGAATGCTATTTTTTATTGATTCCATTAAGAACTGCTTTAAAATCTCAATTTATAACTAAAATTTTAAAACGTTTTATAAAGAACTCTTTAGAATGACAAACACATTATAAATATTTTTTATACTAATATCTAGAAGGAAACTCATTTAAGTAACAATGTTTTTATTAAACAGAACAATACTAAAATAACAAAACCATCTCATCTTTATTCATTTTTAAACAATTTCAAATGCATATATTCAACAAAATAACAATACTGATAATTAAACAGGTTTTGAAATCGCTTGTAGATGATAAACAAGCAATTATTTTAAGTATTCTTATTCCATCTCTAATTATAAGTGATTTCATTCTGCCAGTGCAAGAGGCAAAATATTAAGAATTGTTTTGGAAAAAGAAAGGAATATTTCATAAACACTGGACGCTTTTGAAAATAAAAGTATAGAAGTTTATAATTATGATTTCACTTTATCTTGTAAGTAAACATGAAGGAACAAAACAAACTATCTTAGCCAAAATTCTCATCCTAATCCACTAATGGCAATCATTACTGCAGTGTAACTACTATTTTTTGTGTAGAAATTTTAAACAAATAAAAAAATTACAATGGTTAAACAAAATACAATAAAATGAAAGAAACACAGAGATAAGCATCATTAGCCAATCAAAATTAGTGCTGCAAATTTGATGTAATTGGCTAAAATTAAAGTTCGAATTTTTTAAAAATTATAATAAAAAAAGCCTTAGCATACACATGGAAAGGATGAGTTCCTATTGGCAATAACTGGAATAATAACTGGAACACAAAAATTAAAATTCTTTATTTAAACACGCCAACTGTAACAACATAACTTTAAACCTGCTATTAAACATTTTCCATCAGGATACTCGTTCATATAAGAATATGAAATATAGACTCAAAGCAATGCGGCTAATCTTGGGGGAAAATCCTCATATGCTTATCTTAATTTGAGTTCGATGACATAGGGAAAATAAATAAATACCCTGTCTTCTACTCCGTCATAATGACTCTACACTCAAGTATAACATAATGGATGGTCATTCCACTCTAAATTTTGAAATCTTCATCACGATAGATGGATATTTTTTATTCCTATCAAATTTTCAGTTCAGCAAAAGAATGACATTTAATAACATACTGATTAAAAGGTTTGTCATAAAGAGGAAATTTTTTATCCATTTTTTTTTTCCAAGTGCTCAATTACATTAAAGCAAAAGATGCAACTTGCAAAACTATCCACTTTTATCGCTCAAATAATGCGATGCTGATTTGTTCTATTGATTAAGTTTGGTAATCATGATGTTTTTCTATAAAAAGAAACAAAAAATCAAAACGCACAAGCTTATCTTTCCCTACTAATCTCACTTCCTTTAAAAGCTATACATTACAGTAAATTTCAATTTCCAAACCTATCCCTAAGGAGTCGAACAAGGCGAAACGCAAAATACTCCTCTCCAAAACCCACAAAACATCCTCCAAGATCTTCCGCATCTCCATCAGTCCTCTATCGCCACCTGATTGAATTGAACAGGGGAAGGAGTCGCGAACAATTCCGCATATCATTTGCGGCGGAATTTATATCCAATATTGCTCGCCTAAAAGTGACTTAAGCCATCGGAAGACGCGTTCCGATGGAAGCCGTATAATTGGTCAGCAGAATAGCTTAATTGTTTGGGTGTCATTTGGATGGGCGACGCATTCGCATTTATTCGTTCATTACCACCCAGGCTATTCAATAACTAATTTAGATAACTAATAGGCTTTTACCATTGTCGCTGAGTAATCGCTGTCAGCACTGACAATAAAGTCGGGATTGGATCTCACACTCGATAGATCCTTCCACGAGCATTCATCGCCGATGATAAAGCTGTCGCTTCGAAAAGGATGGCGTTGCGCGAAGAGATGGACGACTTTTATGAGATGGGGGGTTCCCGCGCTGGGGTACGCGAACCCCAGGAGCGCCGTGGGAGCTCAGGCGAAGACAAATATATTTCCAGTTTTAAATTTTGTTACAAATGCTGCCTGTGAATCGAATTATATATATTTATTGATGTATAACTAGTTGTCTTTAAGATGTTTCAACTCTTGATCATTAAGTTTAGGCGCATTAATTAAGATTAGGTGCAAAAACGATAAAACAAAGCCGTTAGTTAAATCATTTTTAATTAAACGTCTTAATTCTAGAGCAGTGAAATAATTTAACAAAAGATATCAAAAATTAAAACTTAAAAAATTAAACTCTGTATTAGACAGAATGGCACAAAAATGCTGCAACTGCCAATAAAATACAAAAGACAGATATCTGTATACAAAAAATTAAAATACAGAAGAAGTAAACAATAGCGATAACAATGCACCTTTTGCGCCAACGCAGCAGCATCCAGTAATTGCATCAACAATATTGTCCACAATTAACTAGAGCGTTTCTTACAACCCTTTAGTTTTGTTTTTTCTATAATCTAATCAGTGCCGTCTTCGGTTTTGAGTTAACATACTGGTTCGAGAAAGGGTCTATCCAATACTTGAAATGTTTATGGATTCCACGAAATTTCTGTACCGTCTATGAGTGCCTCCATTTTAGCTCATAGATTTAAAAACAATTCGATGCACGTATCAAGCATAGACACGGCGTTTACGGAGTTAATTATGCAAATAACTGAGATAAAAGATTATACGCAATATTAGTAATGAAATTTCAGGATCGGACAAAAACATAAGCAGGGAAGGTTTTCGTAGCCTCTTTTAAAGCAAGGGACCATAACATTGGAAGCGTTGATTTATACAGTTTATAAATGCAACGATAGGTGCAAATAATAGCGTCAACTCCATTAAATTTCTTTATTTTATCCCTTTCCAGTTCACTACATGTTTCGTTTCGAAAATTACTAAATTTATTTCAGAAATGAGCATTAGATATGTAGCTGATCATAAATATGTAAAGAAAAAAAAATTGGCATTTTTTTATTTTCAAGAAATTTGTGGTTTCACAGTGAAACCAATGAAAGGGAGCGGGCTATTTTTCCTCCGAATAAGTTACCATCGAAATGCAATTTAAAATTATGTATTTAATTTATAAGTATACTTGAGTGTTCAGGATATTCAACCTTCATAAAATTCAATATTACTTTCGAAGATTCAATTTTAAAAAATATCAATTTGTGTATCATTTTGTTTCTCTTAAAGATCAAAAGCAATTTAGCTCTTGCAATACCAATATCTTTGTGAATACTAACGGTATTGAACTGGAATTTTTATATAAATTGGCCTATATATCTGGCTCTTAAGTTATGAAAGAAAAATTACGCTACGTTTCGCCCATGCGCAGTAAAAAAAAGCTCAATGTATGGTTTAACTGCGGAACCAATGAACGCGAAAGGGTTATAACAAAGAATATTTACAACTTAAATGGGGGCACATCAAATATTTCTGTGGTCTTGGGATATACGTGAATAGGAATCGCTGAGATAAGGAATATTCGTAAATACTAGCTTTTGATGTTTATCATAATATATAACTAAAATTTCAGAACTTAGGGAAACACAAACATACACAGAGGGGTTAGAAAATAACATTCATTACAACTAGCTGAAGTAAAAGACAAAGAAATAAATTTTTTAAAAGCCGTGTTCTATTGCGACAGTTTTAATTCCCTTATTTCGGTAATAATATTTTGTTAGAGATACCGACATAACCAGCAAATGATGAAGAATCACAGTGATTTTTTTGGGTGCAGTGGTAAGTAGTGGTCATCAGTTCTGTAAGAGATGTTAACAGAAATCGAGATGCTAGGCATAATGCATGTATAATAATTAAATTCATCGTTTCCTATTTTATAATTTCGATTGTTACTATTATAAGTAGGCCGCTGTTTACAATTGAGCTTTAAATGTTTTTGCATAAAGAAAGAACCTGCTATGAAACACAAATTTCTGAAAACAAGAATGGATGGGGAAATTTTGGGTAGTAAATTTTATATTTTTATGCTCTTCTTCATACCATAAGAAGTGCCCATGGAAACTCCATTAGTGGTTTTATTTTATCTGAATGATTAAAATTTTATACAAAACAATAAAGCAGAAACCGAATACTCCATCCTTGAAGGGAGGATGCACTTATTTTTACTTGTTCATAATGTTTTATAACATATAATTTTGTAGAAACATCGCAGAAACGAAAACATGAACGAAAATACAACAATCCATTTATTTATTCAGAACACAATAAAACCATTAGAGCAGTGGCGAATCCGGGGGGGGGGCTATGGGGCTGCAGCCCCTCCCAGAGCTAAACCAGAATTCTTGATTTTATTTTAAATCACTACAACTCTTTGTTCTTAATTTCCCTTTCTTAAAAAAATAATAAAAGCATGACAACATTGCTTTCTGTCTTGACAGGCTCGAAAATTTTCCTACTTTTCTAGTCATTCCATTTGTACTTGTAGAGTTGACACGGTCGGAAACATTTTTTGGCTACTTATTTCATTGTATTTTTTTTATCAAATTATCGAAAGTATTGTAGTGTTCTTTATGATTCTAATTGTCAGGTGAGTAAAAGTCTGTAAAGTTAAAGTGTTTTGGTTTGCATAAGCCATGAGGTGTGACATTCGTCACGACGATACAAAATTTTTATAACCTCAGCCCCTCCCAGACCCAAATCCTGGATTCGCCACTGCATTAGAGTGTGTATGAATGTAGAGAAATAAATTACTAGTGGAGGAAAAAACACTTCATAAACTTGATTCTGCTAGTTTTCTTTTAGGGATGTAACGAATATTCGGCAACTATTCGGTATTGCCGAAAATTAGGATGACCAAATATAATTAGGATAATAATTTTTAAAATGTGCTTTTAAATATACATTTAAAAAAGCATATTGCAGAATTACATATCAGTTACATAGTGCATAGGTATATTTAATAAAGTTACATATAGTTTATCACTGCAAGGGCTGAAATTATGATGCAAGAAAAATAATTTTTCAGGAGGAAGTATGTTCCCTTTGGTATCATACACATATAATATCAACTAGGGATGTTACGAATATTAAGTATTAGGCCTATTTGGCCCTTCTCCGAATATTTGATCTGGCTGAATGCTACACAGATATTCGGCAGAATAAATTCAGGATAAAATGTTTTTTCTAAATGTTGTTTTAAATACATTTAATAAAGAATATTGTAGAATTGCACGCCGGTACATTTATTATTAAAAAATATTTATCCAATTTTAAGTTGTATAGTACATAAGTGTTGCATATAAGTTTGTATAGTACAAAAGTGTTGCATACCATTTAAAGAAGTCTGTTCCATATGGTTTCATATATATTACCAACTTCAGAAAATAAATGGTCACTATATAATGCTTGCAGGTGCTGAAAGACATTTGCTTACTAAATTTGCGAACCTTGGAAATTTGTTTTGCATTTTTTTCCACCAATTAAGTGGACACTCCATCCTACATATTAGAAGTTCTTTACCAAAATAGAAATTTACTTCTAGTGATTTTAATTTATCCATTCAAATTTCTTCTATCTTTCTCATTGTCATGCTCTGCAATGTTGGCTCTTTTATTTCTTTAAAGAAATCCCAAAATAATGAGGGCTTCTCATTACTTATTATTGGAATTATGGTATTTAAAATATTACAAATATGCATAAAAGCATTTGTTCCGGTCTGAAAAACACTTACATTCATTCACATTCCAGATTTCAACCTTGGACTAAAGCGCATGCGCAACTCTCTTGAACTTTAGACTTTTTTTAGTTGTAACGCGTAGCTGATTTAGAGCTTCTCTGTGATTGTTGTTGCAATTAAGGCCTGGTACGATGTAGTACTGCTGACTTGTATCGCTTCCGTCTGTCTTTGTGATGTCCGCCAGCATTTATCCTGCTTTGCATTCAGTGTTCGCTTATTGTCTAATAAACGTCTTAAGAAGTAAGCAAAGTTTTCACTGAACCACCGATAAGACACGAACATGGTGCATCGGCCACCAATCGAATCAAATCGAATAGAAAAGATCAGTCAGAATAAAAAAGAGAACCTTGATGGAATGCAAGCACAAAGCATGGCGAGTCTCGGGTTATTGATGGATCAGCAATAAAAAGGTGAGCAAGATATTTCCATAGATTGATTATTCTTAAAACCTTTTTGACATTCAAAATATACAATTGAAGATTTAATGATTTAGATTTGAATGTCAATAGGTAAATAATTGAAATAACTTTGAGTTATATTTGATTTGGAATCGCATTTTATTGAATAACTTAAAGTTATCCTAGACGATATCTTGTTAATTGAATTTTACTGACTGATCTTTGATTGAATTTCTAAAAGATACATAATAGAAATAACTCTTAAGTTATACTTGATTGAATAATGTCTATTTGAATAACTTAGAGTTATATGAGATTCAATTCGATATTGCTAAATGAATTATCATTGGAAGTCTCTGATTGGAATGTATTTGAATTATTGATTTATTGAATATCTAAGATTAAGAATTATAAGATGGATGAACTGTCCAAGTTAAAGAAATCAAGAGGAGTTCTTAGAACTTCCATTACAAAATATCTTAATAAGATAGAAGCCGATTTCAAAGAAAACTTAGATTCATTTACTGTAACCATTCTGGAAGAGAGCTTAATTTATCTAAAAGCAATTGAGAAACAACTAAAAGATTCTGATAATGAAATTCAGAAACTTATAGAAAATGAACAAGATTTTGATTCAGAAATTGAAGCTGCCATAGAATATAATCAAAAAATTATTATTTGTAGCTCCAAAGTTGCAGCACAATTAAAAATCATTCAAAATAAAGTAGATCCACAAGTAATAGCGTCACATATTTCTTCTTTAAGAATAAATGAAAATGCGACTACAAATGAACAAAATAATACTCTTGGAAGTTCAACCATCGCATTTGATGCCCTTGGTAATAGAAATAATTCTGTAAAGACAATCAAACTGCCTAAACTTGCTATTGATAAATATTACGGAGATCCATGTTCTTGGTTAGAGTTTTGGAATCGGTTCCAAAATTCTATTGACAATAATACAGCCCTATCCAAAGTCGATAAATTTTCGTATTTAAAAGGTTTGCTAGGAGGATCGGCCGCTAATGCTATAAACGGTTTCGCACTTTCAGATGAGAATTATGATCAAGCTTTAAATTTGTTAAAACAAAGATTTGGCAGAGAAGAGCTCGTTATAAACGCTCATATGGCTAAACTACTCAATCTCCTTCCAGTGAACGATTCGAATAACATTTACGGCCTTAGAAAAATGTACGATACCGTTGAAGTACAGATCAGGAGTTTAGAATCTCTAAAAGTTACTTCCGGAATGTTTGGCCATTTGTTATATCCAATTTTAATCAAATTAATACCTGAAGATTTAGCACTAGCATTTCATAGGAAACGTGTAGGTAACCTAGTAAAAACCGAATTTGATGTAACTGATTTATTAACTTTTTTAAGAGTTGAAATAGAATGCAGAGAAAGTTCAGCCTTCATTCACAACTCAAAGGGAGAGAAACAAAAACCGACAGTTCATCAAAACTGTTTCTCGAAGTCAAAACAAAACCCTCTTAACAGAACTAGAGGCCAGAATAACGCTTCTGATAGATTACAGGGTCCAAGGCCACGAGAGAAATCGCAGACTTACGAATACTTGACATCAACTGTTGACAGAAATGTTAAATGCATATACTGCGGTGAACTTCATGATTCAGAGAATTGCATGCAGTTAGATTTAGATGCTAAGAAGGATGTTTTGAAGAAGCAAGCCAGATGTTATCTGTGCTTAAAACCCAAGCATAGAATAAACGAGTGTAGAAGAAGACAGTGGTGCGAAAGTTGCAGTAAAAAACATAACAAGTCAATTTGTTCCCAATTAGAAAATAAACCTAATAAAAATGAAGATAACGAAATTGTTTCGGCGATTTCACACTGTAACGAAATCAATACGAGTAATAAATTAGAAGTTGCTGCTCGCAGCAGTGTTTTGTTGCAAACATGCACTGCTATCGTTCGTTATCCGGAAAGCGATAAATTTGAACCAGTTCGCGTTTTACTCGATAATGGCAGTATGAGAACATTTATAAATCGCGAAATTTCAAAGAAACTGAAATTAAATGTAATCAGAAAAGAATCTTTGTCTGTTTATGCCTTCGGCGCCAGACAGGCAAAAGAACAGTCTTACAACGTTGTAAGACTCAAATTAGAAAATCGTGATGAACCATCGTTACACATTGAAATAGAAGCTTTAGAAACAGAACAGATTTCGGCTACCACTCTGCCTGTACCCGAAACTAATATTAGTAAAACATTCAATAAATTAAAAGGCTTACAACTCGCCGATTGCGTTGGAAATAAAGATAAAAATATTTCAATATTGATTGGTGTAGATTATTATTACGAAATTGTATCAGGCAGATTGAAAAGATTAAATGATAAGCTTGTAGCTACCGAGACCATATTCGGCTGGTGCTTACAGGGATATATTGGCTTAACAAACGATTTATTAAGTTTGAAAATCGTAGTTGACGAAAGAAACATTTCCGATCAATTACAGCAATTCTGGAAACTTGAAAATTTGGGAGTTGGTTCAGAATCCCAAGAAGAGCATTCTTTCGACGCAGATATCATGAAGGAATTTGAAGCGGGTATTACGTACCAGGATAATAGATATAAAGTAAAATTTCCTTGGAAATCAAATATGAAACATCTATTAAATAACAATCGAGATATTGCGTCTAGAAGATTCTCTAAGTTGAAATCAAACTTTATTAATGACCCTTCCTTATTTTCAGACTATAAGAAAGTAATCGATGAACACCTCCGTGAAGGCATCATAGAACGGATCCAAGATTCAGACGAGAACAAAGAAAACACGTATTATCTGCCCCACAGAGCAGTTATACGCAAGGACCACTCCACAACACGACTGAGGATCGTGTTTGATGCAAGTTCCCATGCAAAGGGACAATTGTCTCTAAATGACTGTTTATATACTGGTCTAAATTTAATTCCCGATTTGTTTAGTCTCTTGCTTAGATTTAGGAGTCACCCAGTGGCGATAACGGCTGACATCCAGAAAGCATTCCTGCAGATTAACATCGACAAAGAGGACAGAAACTTTACCAGGTTCTACTGGAGTAATAACCCTGAAGACGGCAATGAAGAAATCTACAGAATGACCAGAGTCCTGTTTGGGGTGTGTTCGAGTCCTTTTCTACTTGCAGCCACCATCAAGTACCATCTGAAAAGGTACGTAGAACAATTTCCTATGACTTGTGAACTCTTAGAAAATTCATTGTATGTTGATGACCTTATTACTGGTCGAGAAGATATTGAATCCGCATTTAAAACAAGTCTAGAAGCCTTTAACATCTTTAAAGATGCGAGCATGAACTTAAGGAAATGGAAAACTAACTCGGTTGAATTACGCGATCGATGGAGAAAAGAAGGATTAGAAATAGACGAGTCGAACTACTCAGTTAATGACAACTCGACTCTCACTCCTTGTAAAGTTTTGGGATTATCATGGGATTCCGACTTAGACATTTTCTATTTTGATGCACAAAACTTAGAGAAATTCCTTTCAAGAAGAATAAATACCAAACGGTATATTTTGCAAGTAGCTGGTCGTATTTTCGACCCGTTAGGAATTTTGGGACCCTTTACAATAAAAATAAAATGTATGATTCAAGAAATATGGTGTCTAGGATTAGATTGGGATGACCCTATCCCAAAACAATTGACCACCGCTATGAATGAATGGTGTGAGAATATAAAAGATTTACACCTTATAAATATACCTCGCTATTATTTAGCTGATGCAAAACTCAATGATGTAGACGATGTTCAATTACATTGCTTCTCTGATGCCTCTAAAAGGGCATACGGAGCTGTAGTTTACATTCGAGTCGTATTTAAGAATGGTAGAATCATTTCAAATTTTGTCGCATCAAAAAGTAGAGTTGCCCCTCTGAAAACACTATCAATGCCAAGATTAGAACTTATGGGTGCTCTTTTAGCTGCAAGATTGAATTCTAAAATATCAAAATATTTAAACTTTCCAGTAACTCAATATTTTTGGACTGACTCGTCTATTGTATATTATTGGATAAAGGGCGATCCAGAGAGATTCAAAATATTTGTGAAAAACCGAGTTAAGGAAATACAAAATCTTAGCGATCCTTGCGAATGGTTACACACACCTGGTATTGATAATCCTGCTGATATAATATCTAGAGGTCTTACAATAAATGAATTAAAAAGCTGTAAAATTTGGTGGCAGGGACCCAGTTGGTTGATAGAAAACAAAAATAACTGGCCTGAATTTTCAAAACCAAATGATCATTCAAACGTAACGAAAAACAAAGAAAATTTAGAATTAAAAAAGAGCGTTGTAATAAAATCAACTACGGTATCAGAAAATCAAATAGAAGAGGATCTCATTAAGAGATATTCCTCTTTCAGCAAACTCATTAGAGTTACAGCGTGGTGTTTAAGGTTTTTGCATAATTGTAAACTCACCTCAAAAAATAGGAAGAAAGATCATTTAAGTGTATTTGAGTTGCAAATTGCAACGAAGTTGTTAGTAAAAAGTATTCAAATGAAAGAATTTCAATTTGAAATAAAATATTTAAAAAAGAAACAATATCTACCAAAAAATAATAAGCTCTTGAGTTTAAATGTATTCCTTGATAAAGAAGATCTTTTGAGAGTAGGCGGAAGATTAAATCTTTCTGAACTTCCAGATTCCCAAAAACACCCATTACTTTTGCCTAAAACACACCATTTTACAGATCTTGTTATAGAGTATTTCCATAAGAAATCGCTACACTCTGGTGTTCAAACCACGCTTTCTCCGATTCGACAACTGTATTGGATACCCTCTGGTCAAGCCAGAGTCAGACGCGTAATTAAAAAGTGCATGACTTGTTTTCGAGTCAAAAATCAGACCATTCACCAAATGATGGGTGATTTGCCTAGAGACAGAATTGTGCCATCTAGACCCTTCGATAAAGTTGGAATAGACTTTGCGGGTCCAATTATCACTAAACCCAATCTGAAAAGATCTAAAATAACTATAAAGTCTTACATAGCTATATTCATTTGTTTTTCCACCAAAGCTACTCATCTCGAGGTTGTCTCGGACCTAACTACAGAAGCCTTTTTAGCCTGTTTAAGACGATTTATAGCAAGACGATCAAGACCTTCAATTATTTGGAGCGACAATGCGACAAATTTCAAAGGAGCCAATGCCATTTTAAATCCCTTATTCAAAATGTACAAATCAAGTACTGTACAGAATTTTAGTACAGAAGAAGGCATCCAGTGGAACTTTATACCTCCAGCTTCACCAAACTTTGGTGGATTGTGGGAAGCGAATATAAAATCTATGAAGAATATTTTATTGAAGGTAGCAAAAACAACAGTTTTGAACTTTGAGGAACTGACCACGTTAGTGACTCAAATTGAAGCAATCCTGAACTCTAGACCATTGTGTCCCCTCTCGGTAGATCCAACTGACCTCCAGCCCTTAACTCCTGGACATTTTTTGGTTGGATCCTCATTATTATCATTTCCTGAACAAAATACTGCTGTTGGTTCTTTGTCTTCTAGGTGGAACCTTTTACAGGACCTGAAAGCCAAATTTTGGAGCAGATGGAGCCTGGAATATCTGAGCGAACTCCAGCCTCGAAAAAAGTGGAGATCCCCTCAACCCAACCTACAAGAAGGGCAGCTGGTCATCCTGAAAGAAGGCAACAAGCCACTACAGTGGAATTTGGCCCGGATAAACAAGGTTATCCCTGGTGAGGACGGTCTTGTCCGCGTCGTCGAAGTCAAGACAGCAGCAGGAGTCTTTCGCAGAGCCATCAGTAAGGTGGTCCCTCTTCCTTTGCCAGAGTTTGGACAACCGTCCAACGGGGGCCGGGATGTTCCGGTCTGAAAAACACTTACATTCATTCACATTCCAGATTTCAACCTTGGACTAAAGCGCATGCGCAACTCTCTTGAACTTTAGACTTTTTTTAGTTGTAACGCGTAGCTGATTTAGAGCTTCTCTGTGATTGTTGTTGCAATTAAGGCCTGGTACGATGTAGTACTGCTGACTTGTATCGCTTCCGTCTGTCTTTGTGATGTCCGCCAGCATTTATCCTGCTTTGCATTCAGTGTTCGCTTATTGTCTAATAAACGTCTTAAGAAGTAAGCAAAGTTTTCACTGAACCACCGATAAGACACGAACAGCATTAACAATTTTTAATATACAGACTAAATAAACAGATAATAAAAAATTAATTTTATTAAATCTTAATTTTTTCATTTAAAATTTGAAAAATATTTCATTTACAATAAAAAGTGAAAGATTTTAAAAAATTTAGTATTCGGCCTGTAATTTGGCCGCATATTCTGTATTCGGTCAAATCACTATTCGTTACATCCCTATTTTCTTTCCTTTCTATGCAATGATGCTGCATTTTTCGAAACATTAAGGCCCGCTTAATTACTATGTTTAAATAATGCAAATTTATTTCATTCAAATAAAAAAGGGTAATTTAATATAATAATGAACAACGCTAAAAATAATGAAAAATCCGATTGTTTACTTCAATTAAAATGTTCACAAATATATTTGATATCGGCGCAATCATACATTTAGGAATTCTTGAAAGAAAATTAAAAGGGAAATGTTCATAAACAGGAAGTTGTTTGTTGAACTCAAATTAGTAACGAGTATTTGTTAATTCTATTTTAATTGCATCCTTATCAGAATAAAGTACTTCTAATATAATTTAAAGGTTAATTTATAAAGTACTAATGACATACTTATGCAATCTGTTTTCTCAGAGTATTGGCTCTCACTTACGTAATACGATTAAAATTTGCTTACACAAGATGGAACGATATTCAGCGTAGCAAAGTGATGCTTAAAAAGTCATTATTTATCGCCAAGAAAAATCTCAATCCATGTAAACCTTTGAATATGATCAAAATATTATAATGCAATGTTAATTTAGATTGACAGACCGACACTTCTTATTATGTAGAAAACATTTCAAAAATGATTTGCTTAAAATAATCATTAAACCTTCCCATTTGCTATTTTTAAATCTAGGAACGACTCGAATCATTATAGAGCGCAAAAGAGTCTGATAACCTTATTCAAAAATGAACTACTTTATATATATAAACAGAAAACGCCCGCAAAATTAACTTAAAACTTCATACTTTATGCAGAATATGTTTTTTTATGGCTGTTTTACATGGAAAGTAATTCGAATATAACCGAAACACTTCGTAACTTGATGGATTATGATTAAGTAAAATTGTGATACGGACTCGAGAATTTCCTTTGAATCGAAAATTCAAAATCCTCATCCATGTGATTATTACAAATTTTTAAATCAACAAAATTCTTCGGGTATCGAATCATTGCAAGTCAAAATGCTTTTGAAAATACACGATCCACTTTAAAAATATGCGCAGAGAAAAATTTCATTCGCCAGGAAATTGAATATGAATCCAAAATTAACCACTGAACGAATTCGTTTCTCCGCTGTTTATGAATTTAAATTAGCCAGGAGCTTATTTCCTTGAGCTAACTGATGTATTATTAAGAAATGCAGTTTTCGAATTTTTCAGAATTGTTCATTATTTCTGGAGCAAGACAAATGCAGATGAAAGTGATGGGAATGTAATAAATTAATTTTGAGAGGTTTGAAAGAGGGCATTGTGAAGGTATCAATGAATCAAACGTTGTTAAGTTACTTTATATCAGATAAATGGCTGTATATTAATAGTTTCATGTATTGTATTACATTCGCAGTGATTGTAGACCTAAATAATCATAGAATTATATGAATATTTTCCAACTGATATAACTGGCTGTACAATAATTTCATATATTGTATTACATTCGCTGGTATTATAGGCCTAAATAATCATAGAATTATATAAATGCATTTCCAATTGAGTTATTGGAATGAATAGGTTTTCGAAACTACTATACTTCTGCACTTTGCATTCATTTAGAACAAATAAATAAGAAAATGGAAATTACAGAATTCTAAAAACCTGGATTTAGCTTAAAAGCGGATGATTCTAGGAGTATTTTGACATAATACGACTTATCTTTAATTTCAATGAAAATCAACAATTAATACATCAAATAAGATAATATTATGGTATTGTAATCGAAGTTGCGATACTTATAACCACAGGTAAATATTAAAATCACCTTTTTTTGCATGAGAAATGAAACGTATAAAAAAAAAAATGTTTTAGACAAGGCGAATAATAATATAAAATATAATGGGTTTAAATATAAGCGATTCCAGTCTTCTATCTGCAGTATAAAAGTAAACTGGAAACTAAAAAATTAAAACTGATTTTGAAATTATTTTTCCAATTTTCTATTCCTATTTCTCTTCTTGTTGATCTCGCATATAAACGAATCCTTGATTGTGTTTCGCAAGAATGAAATTTACACATGCACCACAATTTTTAAAAACTTAAGAAATGCTTTAATTACTTATTCAATACATTTTTTAATTATCTATTTTTTCCCTTAAAAAGTACTTTTTGCTATATTTTTATTAGTATTTCTTTTACTCCTTCCTTGTTTAACTTACATCTTCAGAACGAATTAATGAATTCCGAGGAACATTGTAAGATATCAGAATGTAATAACCAGAACGTGATTTCTTGCGGTTTAAATAAATTGCAGTTCAGCTTTTAAAAGTAATTTTATTATCATAACCATTGTTAAAGCTTAGGATTGCATAGATATAATGATTATCATTTTTTTACCATTAGTTATAACTGCTAGAATTTTTATGTATGTAGTTTCTTTACAGAAAAAATTAATAATTTAGCATTATTATTAAACAAATATTTCGTACAATGATTTTAAGTCAGTCTTTTTTATAAAGAAAAATTTAAGTGAAAAAAATTCATTTGAAAATTATTCAAACCTGTTAGATTAATTATTTTTCTTTTGTTTTTAAGTGTAACTATTATATCTTTCAGAAAAGGAAGAGAGTTTGGCATTTGAAAAAAGTTAATTTGAAACATTTAAAACAAAAGGAATTTTTTTTAACTTTTCAAATTAAGAATATTGATGAAACTGATCTTGGGTTCTTTTAAAAACCTACGGAACTGACATATTAATTAGTTTTTTGCGAAGTCGTCTGTATTAACAATAATTCATAATCATAATAAGAAAAAAATAAATTTATAATCTCAAAAAATCATTATGTTTTGAATCCATTTTTGAATGAAAAAATTATAGGTAAGACATTATTTTTCCTACAAAATTCCTAACTCATACAACTAAATACATTTCTCAAGTGGGATATTTAAATATGTTTAACCCTGCCAAAATATAAACTCATATTATTTAATGCGACAAATTGTTTTGCTTATCAGAGCCTGATGTACGAACTTGCTTCTGAACATTTTTCTCATTTGTAGAGCAAACATGTCTTGTCTCATGTGAAGACAGCACACATGCTTTAATATACAAATTGCTAATATGCAAAATTCATACATAGGGTTTTTGCGCATATTCTTGAAAACTGGCATAAGATATTATTAGAAAATTAATACTCAAAAGAATATTTATGAAAATATTACACATAAGCATTTGCATTCATCAACATAATTAAAGGGAAGATATAGTATGAGTTGAGATTCCGCAATTTAATAACAGTAAATATTTATGGTCACTTTATGGAACATAAATGTCAGTTTATTATTATTACTAATTAGTTAAACAAATAAAATACCTTTCAATCATATCATCTCTTTCAATATATATATAAAATCATGACCAGCAATCAAATCGACTGTAAATTTGATATTTTTAGCTTTTAAAGACCCCCCTCCCCTAAAAAACCGTAAATTCTAAAATTACTGCTTTCGATACCCCCCCCCCCAAAAAAAGTAATAAATAAAAGAATACAAATTCTTTAATTGTCTTAATTCTTTAAAAGCAAAACCCATGATAGCGTAATTCAATCACTTAAAATATGGTCGCAGTTTTATTACAGTACTTTTTCCAATATTTACACACCTTAATTTATGGACATTTGTCTACAGATATAAGTTTCCAAACAATAAATACACACATCCTACATATTTAACACCTTACTATTTAATACTTTAAATTAATATAATACATTTCTAATACATTGAGCGTACTATACGATGAATATTTACCCCTTCAAAACTGTGAGAAATATAAATGAATAAACATAGTTTAGAATTAATTACCTGTAAAAGATGGTGTACAGCATTTATATATGTATGTCAATACATTTGTTAATTCTAACTTCACGTAATTGTTCAAAATAATCCAGTCTGCAACTGATTAATGAAATGCAAAACAGCTCGTATATACGAAGCATCAGTTTAAACTCTTATCATCGTTATTATGTAATAATACCTCGATCATTATTACGTGAAGTATACCAAAAAATTTAAGTTTCATCATTATTTAAGATTAGTTTTTGACATATAGGTATGCTATTAAGTATGAATCAAGCTATTTTGTAATGAATGAAAATAATTAAAATAATTGCTAACAATAAATAATAAAATGTTTGGGTTGAACAGATATTTCCTTCGACTTTTTGAGTACTTTATAAGTATATATAAACAGTTATACTTAGCTTATGATTATTCATTGCATTACATATCTTTATTTTTTATAAAATAAAATAGCTACATGAAAAAACATCTCTAAAAATATGATAAATTTAAAACAAAAAAATTTGAAAATTTGTTAAGAACATTTCATGATATTTTACTACATTAAAAAAACAGTTTGAAGTAAAATTAGAAATAACTTTACGAAAATGAAAGAACTTAAGTTTCGTTTGAAAACTGCTGTCATACGAAAGCACTCAAATGTAAGACATTAAATTTTAAACTTATTATTCTCGTAAACCAGAAGCTGAATATTTTTATACTTAGTCGAATTATTCAACACACATATTTTTAAAGAAATTATGCACATACAATAATTTTTAGGTTACAGCGGAATATCAGATCATTTAAGAAATAGCTATCAACTAACATGAGTATATTCGGTTTTACTTGATACGAAAAAATAAATAATAATAGTTTATTTTTTCAAAATAAGAAAATACGGCATAATTATAAGCTTTTTTCATACATTTCTTTCTGTACGGATATATGAAGTAAGAGATTGAAATGCAAAATTCAATTCATAAAATGATGAACTGGACTGTGCTTTTATCTCAAAATCAATACAAAACTGTTTAAACAAAGCATCATAAGCCATAATTTTTTTTTCTAAATGTTAAAAATTATTTTTAAAAATCATTGTAAGCTATACTTTTTCTTTGAAAAACTGGCCGATCTCCTAAAACTAACAAAATGAATAGAATTTAAGCAAGCTTCTGTTTGTTTTCAAACGAATAAGCAAAGCTTATTATCACATTTAAGCATGAAATGAAGATGCTAAAACCGGTCTTTTACCTCTGTTCTCACATTAATTTTTTCTATTACAATCCAATTATAAAGGTAAAAATTATTTTACAATAAATTTAAATTTGAAATCATTATGTGAAAAATATTCAGCTTCTGGTTTACAAGAAGTACATCTTTCAGATTACACAATAATTTACACATAATGATTGCTTATGCTTTAAACAAAAGTTTCAGATTAAAAGTTTCATAAACTTGGAAACGTTTTCTCAGAAACAAATATCATTACATGTAAATGTTTAAAAATAACTTTATTATGCCTAAAGTATCTTAGTCATAATTGTTACTTCACTCTCATCAATGAATAGTTAATAAATCACAAACAAATGTGCGCCGTCTTAGGAATCAAACTGTATAAATATAGTCTTAAAATAACTCTTATAATAAATGTTACGAAATATATATTACAGAACTAAAATGAGGAAAATATGAGTTAATAAAACGAATTTCGAAATGAGAAGCATTTGGAAATTCATAACTAAGGCTATTTTAATAGAATTTCCATAACTTAATAACGTATATTCATGTTGAGTTCAAACTTCCGTAAAATAAGTAAAAGTTCTTTGTTTATTTATTTTATAAGAAATCTCATTAAAAAGTTTAAAAAAAATTCAAGTACTGTATATCAATAGCATTCAAATAATTGTTAATGTTTTTAAAAAATTAAGAAGCAGCTCTATTTTTCACCAATTTGGCGAAGAAAGTCTTTACATAAACCGTAATGACTAATGAAACACGTTTCATGATAATTTCCAAAATTAGGAAATCTTTAACCACATCCTTAACTTAAGATCAGGACTCAGATATAAAAGAAATTAATTTAAGATTTTAAAACCAAATATGAATCTAACTAAAATATATTAATAAAAATCACCGGTCAAAAATAAGTTGTGAAAATTTATTTGAAGAAACTAACTGCTCAATCATTTAAAAAAAAATCATTTTTTCAATTTTTGATATTTAATTATTACGTTTTATACGTAATAAACTTCAAATTATACAATATTTGCTTATAAAAAGAACAAAAATAAAAGATAAAAACAGTTAAAACTAGTGAGAAATGTATTTCACAAACAGAAATCCCTTTAGTGGAACAGAAGTGAAGTTGGAAGGGAAGGGTTAAAAGATTTAACCCTTCCCTTCCAAAAATTCTCCAAAGAAATTTCCATCTTGTTTTTCCATTTAAAATATTTTTAAGAAAGCACGCCAAACGATTTTTTAACAAGGTGTTTTAGAGGAATTCCGAGAGGAGAGGCCGCCCCTTTTCTTTTAGGGGAAACGCCATCGCGAACCATTTTGCCTCTGCCTTCCCCATTTTTAAAAGCAGCAACTACAACCCTTTAACCCTTCTTTTCCGAAATTGCGAGGAGCCCTCCTTTTGCGCGAGAGAATGTCAGCATTTTTAATGGCAGCCACTCCACCTAATCAATAATCAATACCAACCCGAGCCAGCCGGAAAAAGCGAACGAAGGCAGCGTCTGAAACCCTTTGGTCACCGAAAAACGAAAACGTGGTGGAAAGAAACAAAAATAACTGCGGGGGAGGGAGACGCTGGGGTGGGGGAGAGGGTGGAGGAAGGGTGGGAGGAAAAAAAAACATGGCGCCAGCACACACAGACGGGAGGGGGAAGATGGAAAAAAATTTATTTTCGTGCCGCTAAAAAATGGCGGAAAAGGACCGGATCGCTAGTGAGGAAAGAGGAAGAAGACGCCGTTGCCCGAATTAAAATTCATTAACAGGGGTAGCAGTTTTAAAAAGCGGGGAAGAAGAAGCCGCCATTATGCTTTTAAAAGCGGATCGTTCGCTCTAACCCTTTGGGTACGGAATTCTTCTCAATCCTTTGGTGCCGCGGCCATGTGGTCTCGGGCAAACAAAAACACAGGCAGACGATTTTTTTTTACCAATGGAATTTTTTTCGCGATCGTCTGCCGGAATTTTTCGCTTTTTCTGATGTAATAAACCAAAAGAGAGGAGAAAGACGATGAGAAAAGAGAGGGCGCAACATTAAATAAAAAGTATAAATTTTTTTTCTCTCGGAATCTTGGGGAGGAGGAGTTGGAAGGTGGTAGTGGGGACGACGAGGGGGTCGGGGAGGCGAAGAAAAAATGTGCTCCTGGAGAAGCAGGAGGAGGAGGAGCTGACGGCGGCGGGCGGGCACAGAAAAAAGGATCGAGAGACAGATAAAAAAGGAAAACACAACGGTGGGGACTTACCATGGTGATGGTGTTGTTGATATTGCTGCTGCTGCTGTTGTTGTTGCTGCTGTTGATGATGCTGCTGCTGCTGATGGTGCGGCGGTGGATGCTGAGGCAAGGGAGGCAACGGCGGAGGCGGATAGTGGAAGTTGTTGTTGCTGTTTTGAAGCGGCGGCGGTGGCGGAGGCGCCTGCTGAGGCAGCGGCGGCCGGTATTTGGGCTGCTCGAGGAAAGTCTTGAGTTTTTGCAGGGAAATCACCGAGATTGAGCAGCCGAGAGCGGAACGCGGTTGCATCTTTTCGTTCGGCGGAATCGATGTTATGGAAGAAGTGTCATGGCGCATCTGTGCGTATACTTTTCTTCTCTGTTCGGCGGCCGCTTTGCTTTTCCCACTCCTCTGTTTTACGCGGAGAGGTAAGGAGCGACGAGCACATGCACGCACTCACACACACACTCGCGCTTTCGAACGTTAATTACTTTGCTGGAGCACACCAATTTCCGCGCAGCATCAAAGGGTTAACTCTCGTCGTCACGTGACTCTCCCCACACACACACACATGCGACGACTTAACGGGCATCGTTCTACTACTCTTCATCTGCATTCTCTTTTTAGCTCTCGCGCTCTCTCTCTCTCGGTTTTCTTTTTCTTTATTTTTCTCTCTTCTTTTTTTTTTTCTTTTTTCTCCCTTTTTTTGTTTGTTTTTTTTTCACCCTGAGACGATTTTTTTCTTTGTTTTCATGGATGATATTTTTCTTTTCTTTTTTTATACTTAGTCAACCCTTTTAGTTTTTTTTTAACAGAGGTTCGTTTTTAATTCCGTATCTTTAATCCACCATCCGTATGATCGAAATCTTTCTTTTTTCTTTTTAAATACAATCGTTTCTTTAATTTTTGTCTCAGAATTTTATAGCATAATAAAATGTTTTTGATAAACCAGTTTTCATACGAAAGCAGAACTGAATGTTCATGTCTTTTTCACTTTATGATTATCTCATTCTTTTCAAATGTAATAGAAAAATTTGGTATCAAGGGTTTTTTTTCTTTTTTGATAATAAAAATTGTTTTCCAGTTAGTGTTTAAATCGTGGTGTCTTAAATAGTTTGCTATAGACAGAGCAAAAGTTAAAAAAGATTTGTTTTTAAAATAGGTTTTTTTAATAGAATTGCCACAAATAAAGCGAACTTTTAAAAATTAATTTTATGAAATTAAGGGGTTTATTTATATATAACTAGAGGCCTTCAGTTTAACGATTATTGAGACAGATCTACTTTCGGTTTGAAAATAAAATAACGATAAACTCAGATATGAAAACAAAGGCACTTAGTTATTTCAAACGCACAGAAAAGTGGAAAAAAATAAACCAACTATTCCACTAAATTAATATAAATTATAACATTATTCAAAAAAGGTTTTAAGCATAAAATAGGAATAACCCAATATTTCATAAAGTAAACACAATTCAAAATTAATTTACCGAACAAAACCTAGTGCAGAAGTTAGATTTATTTTTTAAAAAATTTGCAAATTAAGTAAAAATACATTTTTTAAAAAATCGGATAAATAAAATGTTTGCAGTAATGCAATCTATGGATCGTTATCTTTCAAACGAAAATCAAAGTAGTAGTTTACTACAACTAAAGTTTCAATAGTTGATTTTATGTATAATGTTTGAAAAATTTAAATTAGTTAAATTGGAATTTTAAATTTCTAGAAAATATCAATAGACATAAACATACTGTTACTTCCGAAACAAAAATCCACAATCAGCAATTTGTGTTAAGATCAATTCTTCTCTAAATATAAGTAATAACCTACAAACGGCCAAAATTGTTTTTATACAAACGTTTTCTCAAACGTTTAATAAAATAATAAGCTTTAATAATATAATGAATATGAAAATTCTTAGCATATTTTTAGCTTATAAAATATTTAGCTATTAAACTTGCTTACCACTACTATGTAATTCAGTTCGGTATCTAATGTTTATCAAGTCAATGTTTAGAAAGGAAAATAAACTTCTGTCTTTTAAAAAAATCAAACGTTTGTTCCGACTGTTAATCAGTGGAAAGTAAATATTCTGATTTCAAGCCTACATTGTTATGTTACGTCTAAAGCTTTTAAACAATAAACTTTAAAAAAAAACTCTCAGTAACAAAATTGAATTTCTTGGATTTCAAGAGACAAACATTTTGCTCATTAAAAAGTTTTCATGATACCTACGAATCACCTTTGGTTATTGGTCAATAATATATAATTAATATTAGTTTTAAACCTCGAATCGAGGTATTTTTGTATAGAAGCGATTTACTAAGAAACTAACAAGATTAAAAATACATAATACATCTCTGGAAGAGATATCTTTGACCAGATAACAAATGCAAATGGTAATCTTCACTATTTTATAAAATTTAATTCTTAAAACATAACATAAAAAAATATTACGAAATTTGTTGCAAAATAACTTTAAAAAACATGATATTTGAAACTTATGAAGAATATAATGGATTGGATAAAGTAACGATGATGCATAGCAGTTTAAAAAATAAAGCAGCGATAAAATCCTTCAAGGAATAGTAAAATGAAATCGCAAAAAATTAATACAGAGTACAACCACAAACAATATATTCAACATGTTTTAAATTTCTATTTTAAGAAAAACTTTGATGAACAGTAAGTATATCGTCGTTTAACAAGCAACATCAACCAATCTCGATTTTTCTAAATTTCAAAAAGGAAGTTAATACTCAATTTTTCGCAACCAATAACGGATATTTATTATATTTTTTGTCACATCTAGTTGCAACTTTCGGTCTTATGTTCATATCAGATGTGAAAAAAATTCAGATATATCCGTTATTGATTCTGAAAAATTGAGTATTTTCTTTCCCTTTGAAATTTCAAAAAGGAAGTTAATACTCAATTTTTCGCAACCAATAACGGATATTTCTGATATTTTTTCACATCTAGTTGCAACTTTCGGTCTTATGTTCATATCAGATGTGAAAAAAATTCAGATATATCCGTTATTGATTCTGAAAAATTGAGTATTTTCTTTCCCTTTGAAATTTCAAAAAGTTGAGATAGGTGGGTTGATTGTTAAGCGACGATATAGCATTTTAAAAGATACATTCTAATGATATTTTCGCTGCTTCAAGATTTTTCAGATCATAAATTCGCAATTTAAAAGTGAAATTTTATGATCATTTCATATAGCTGAAAATTTATTTCCAACTTTTTTATGAGCACAGAAGAAATTTCATGGATTCATGTTGCTTGGATCAGGATTTTAGACAAGGAAGCTAACCAAACAGCTGCAACAATAACTAAATTTTACACTTAAGAAGAAAATCGTATGGATTTCCAGAAGTACGAAGAACTCAATTTTGAAAGGAGAAAAAAATATTGCAGAGTATTTTCCCGCTAACTGTCCTTAACCACGATGGTATAGACATACGCTTTAGAGCTCGGATTACTAGCCAGAAGTTTTCTTTTTCAAAAAAATGTGGGGGGAGCCTTCTCATACAGATTCCATTTTCCCAAACCATTATATACATAATTTCAGCCACTGATGCTCATTTAAAAAGACCAAGCATTTCTCAGCATTTTTAATACTTTAGGATCAACCTATTAAGAATACAGTCATAAAATTTAAATTTTATAACGCAAGCATGTTCTTCTTTGAATGGCTTATATGCTTTTACAGTTTCTGCAAAAAATATTTTATTACAAGAAAAATCAGTACCACCACCTTTCGTGTTTGGTGTATTCGTGTGCGTTTAGTACATTTTTTAAATAAAAATTTAACTAAATAAAGGTAATAAAACTTTATTATGTATATTGTTATCATGCAATTATTTCTCCTTTACTATTTAATTTGTTCGTAACAGCTTTCAATACACGTAACGCCTTCGGGACTAAAACCCCTCTCATTAATAAAGTTAAACAGAAAAATTTAACCAATGAATGGAAGGTTTCAAAACTCAGGCACGAATAAATAAGGAAAGAAAAAGCGCTAGAAAGTATTAGAAAGCAGAGCTCCGTCTACAGAATTTGGAGTTTCATATGAATATTTTCAATGAATTTTAAAATCTGTTACGAAATTTTTGTAATCAATTTGTGAGTTCGTATATTTAATTTCGTACACACTTTCACGAAATTTGCATAAAAATAAAAATGGAGGATATTATACTGAGATAAAAGTTCACGACTAGGTTTCTTCGCATAATTTATGACATATTGATAAGATTATCTACGAAACATTATCAAGTTAATATTTCCGATTATATGATACAAAAAAACACCATAAAATAAACTACTATTCAGCTGTATTTTAAAACAAGAATTAACTTCAAATTATAATTATTTGCAAAGGCATTTGTTATTCTTTCTTCTCTGTGTTAGGATACAAAAAAAAAAATTACAGTGTCGCGAAAAAAAGATCGTCCACATCATAACACAACACCCTGAAATCCCACAAAAAACAGTGTAGATTATTCAATAGGTTATTTCCCAGGTTATTCAATAATATTCCCTAACCATTCAAACCATAGGATTATCAATAAATAAATAAAAATATTATGTAAAAATAATTACAACATCTAAAGATTATATTCTTATTAGTGAATATATGAAATATTTAAAGTAATGAAATACTTCAGAAAAGGTATAAATTTAATCACCATGCGCACAGAAGTGAAAGGAAATGACAAAAATGGAATGGTTACGCAACTTTTATCGTCTGTATGAATGCGAAATTGTAAAATTCAATGTTCGTTTCAACTGATTTGAAACAAAACTTATCAGACGTAATACGTTACGATAGATAAATTACTGTTCTATAGAGAAAATAGTAAAGAATAGAACTAGAATTCAGGGCAGATTCATCATTAATTTTTCAGTTATATATTAATAACATTTTAATAGACGAATTATATTCCGTTTATAAACTTAATAATTTAAATTTCATTTCGTAATAAGACACTGCACAAGACAATTTTAATCTCATGCCATTAAAGTGTTAAAAATATGCGAAATAATTTATCTGATTGGAGATATAACAAAAGAATAGGCCTCTTACTCTTTTAAAAGAAAGTTGTGTTCTTTTCCCCCAATTTTAATAAAACTTTCATCATTAGGAATATTTCCAGAACATGAAAAATTGGAATTAAAGCCAATATTAAAACAGCTTTTTCAAACAATACGAAGAACAATCAAGTCAAAAATTCATTTTAGCTGTTTTGCAAACACATCATTACCGACAAAGAAATGATTTGTGTTTGATAACATAAAATCAGAATGCATATTAAACGGAAAATAGGCATAATTACAGTATTAAGTAATCCTTTTGAAATAAATCACTTACATTCGATGAAATTAAATAATAAAATGCGAATGAAACTTTACCCGTAAAATAACTTACATTTTGGATCCATTGAAATAAAAAAAAAAGTTTATTCTTCATTCTAAAATAGAAACCTGTTTTCTCTTTTAACTAAAATCTATTCCTAAGAATGCAAAGGATTTCCTTTTTTCTATTTTATTATTTTTTTTGAAAAAAAATTGTTTCGTTTATATTCTTTCTTCTCATTTTTTATCGAATTCTTAAGCGCAAGGGATCAATTAATCTAATCAATTAATTTCAAAATGGAAGGAGCAACAGGAAATTTCACCATGGGATTCTCCTTTTACAGGAATAAAAACTTAAAAGAAAAGGTTTTAAAAAACTTAGTTGGGAGAAAATTCATTTGATAACTCCTTAAGTATGATAAAAAATGCAAACCAAAAAGATATCTTGATTAAAGCTTTTATTACTAGAACGTTTTTTCGACATCTTCTTTCGCGTCTTCGGCCTTTTTATCTATTGAGCAATTATATCTTCTTTAACTCCGAATTTCAGGTGGATTATTCACGTGCTTTTTGAAAACAATTTAAAAGTTGACTTTTTATTTATATAAAAATTCTGCCAGATGGTATTTCGTTTTTTTTTTCTTTTTAGTGATTCCATTATTTGTTTTTTTATAGTGATTCCATGGTTTCATTACATAATTGAGACAACTACAAATAAACAAATTTAAAAGTAACACGTGAAATATAATTTTGTTCTTCACAGATTCAACGATCATAGTATTGATATTCTGCCATTTTAGTTCATAACAATTCAGAGAGTATAACGCGATTCTTATGTAATAATTTTTCGCTTCGAATATATTACTAGATTATCATCAGAGAATTATTTATACCACCTAGCACAATGAACTAAATTATTCGACAAGTAGAAAGACATTAAATGTACATATTAGGGATGCGACGAATAGTGATTCGGCCGAATACCGAATATTCGGCCAAATTTCAGGCCGAATATCCACTTTTTAAAAACATTTTACTTTTGATTGTAAATAAAATGCTTCACAAATTTTAAATAAAAAATTAATAAACTGATTATTTATTAATAGCACATTTTAAAAAATGTTAACATTTTGATGCCTTTCTGTAATATTTTAAAATATGTTTATTCTGATAAGAAATGAGAAATCCTTTTCATTTTGGAATTGCTTCACAGAAACGCAAGAGTCATCATTATAGAACAGGACAATGGCAGGCACAGAAGAAAATTTAGAGGATAAATTAAAATTATTAGAAGTAAATTGCTATTTTTTTTTTTAAATCTAATAGCTCGGAAGGAGAGTCCACTTAATTGGTGGAAAAAATGAGGAAAAATGTGAATGATGATGATGAAAAATCCACTGAAATATCATCCTTTTTCCAATCACCCATCAGTTATTTTCTGGATATGATAATATATAAAAAACCGGACCGAACTTATTTTTCGCTGAAAATACTGATAATTTATTGTTCTTACATCATAATTTCAGGTTTTACAATGATAAATGATTTGCAACATTATTAAGTACACCAAATTTATTTCAAATTGAGTAGATGTTAGATTTTCTTGTTAATAAATGTACGGAAATGTAATTCTGCACAATATTCTTTGCTAAATATACATAAAAGCGCACATTTAAAAATATATATTATTCTGAAATTATTCGGCAAAAGAGCCGAATACCGAATAGTTGCCGAATATTCGTTACCTAGTGCATATGTGATATATTAAAATAATATGAGATAATAAAAATAAATTGATCATCGGGCAATATTTATATTAATTAAATCATATAATTCTTTTTTCTCCATAGCTCCTTTCTGTTATAATATTCATACTATAAACAAACGATAACAACACACATTAAAAATGAGATCTTAAATTTTTTTCTTTTCATTGATTACAATTGTAGCGTAGTTTAATCATCAAACTGTGATTAATTTGAATTGACAGCACAGAAAACCATGTATTATCCGAATTTCTAGTAAGAAACGGAATCGGCAAAAATAAATAAATAAAAAAAAGACACCGAAATTCGGGTTTTGTTATTATACGCTTCAGTCAAACGGGAATGTTCTTGCAAATATTTTTGGTCTGGTTCGAATATAGAATCAAGGTATAATTTTTTTTCATGTGAGAAAATTGTATAAAACGATTTAAGAGCTACACTTAAAACATCAGCATATTATATTTATCAAAAATGTTTCAGTCAAAATCTATGCACAGCAATTTTATTACTTTATTCATCCATTTGTAATGTTATTTAAGCTGTTTGCAAATAATCGTGTCGGAAAATAGAATGATAATGGTTCGGGTCGGAGTATATCAGCGTTTTCAAGATGAAAGCATTTCTCTTTAGCGCTCGACAGAAAAATATGGTAAACTTTCGAACTCAGCATGCCTGGCTGGTCTTCAAAAATCGAATCCAAGCAATATTTCAACGTGTACTCTTAAAGGCAAGAAGCACACAGAGAATAACTTTTTACGAGAATTATTAGCAGGACTCATAGAAGACTCCTACTAAACCAACTCTACGGAGAGATACACATATTTCTGTCGCATTTTTCGATGCTAGATAGCAAAAATTATTGAAAAAAACACACTATTTTTAAAATGTTGTTTAAAATTCTCAAACAAACGATATAAAATCACTTTGATTATTGTTCTATTTCCTTATTTATGTTACGCATGCGCATGCACATTTCAGATATCGACAAGAAAAACAACGAGGCGATATTTTTCGGCAAAAAAATATGGCAAAAGGGAGAAAAAATTTAAACTACAGTCTAAAATTATTGGTGTCTTTCATCCTTTTAAAATACAGTAAAACCCCGGTTAACAGAATTCGGGTTAACCGAAACCCGGGTTATCCGAAATGCCTCTGAAATCGCAAATTTAAAAAAGATACAGTACTGCACGGAAATAATCACGAAGGTGAGTATTTTTTGCAACGATATCCCCACTTTTTTCTTTTAAGACTCTCCAAGAAGGTCAGTGATTAATTTTAGAATGCTAAAATTAAAATTAATGGATATTAACTATGTTAATTACGATATTGTTTACTTGTGCCTGTCAGGCACATTTCGTCCAATCTCGCCGGTGCGAATATTGCGTCCGACGGAGGGTTAACTTTAATAAAGAACATAAGTGTAGCCTACAAAGAGAGTTTTGAATTCGTTTTGCATTCAAAACATTTCAGAATTACACATGTAATTAGATACAGGATAGTAATAGATGCTCATGGCTTACATGAATAAATCATTATCCGAAACGGCTTCCTCAACCTTTAGTTCGGCTAACCAGAGTTGTACTGTGTTATAATTAGGGATGAAACGAATAGTGATGTGGCCGAATACCGAATATTCGGTCAAATTTCAGGCCGGATACCAAATTTTTAAAAACATTTAACTTTTGATTGCAAATGGAATATTTTAAAAAATTTAATGAAAAAAGTTTAAGATTAAATAAAACTGAGTTTTTATTATTTGTATCTTTAAAAAAAATGTCAATACTTTTATGTATATTTGTAATATTTTAAATACCTTAATTCCAATAATTAGAAAAGAGGAACCCTCTTCATTTTGGGATTGCTACAAAAAAATAATAAAAGAGTCATCATTGAAGAACATGACAATGACAGACGGAGAAGAAAATTGAATGGATAAATAAAAATTACTAGAAACTACTATTTTGATAAAGAACTTCTAATAGGTAGGATGGAGTGTCTACTTAACTGCAGGAAAAAATCCATGATTCGCAAATTTAACATGAAAATATCTTTCAGCACCTGCAAGCAATGTATAGTGACCATTTATTTTCTGAAGCTGGTAATATATATGAAACCATATGGAACAGACTTCTATAAATGATATGCAACATTATTAAATACAACTTAAAATTTGATAAATATTAGAATTTTTTCATAATAAATGTACTGGAATGTAATTCTGCATTATTCTTTATTAAATATAAGAACAACATTTTTTAAAAATATGAATAGGCCTTATACTTAATATTCGCTACATCTCTAATTGATATTATACGTGTAATGAAAACAAACAAAATAGACTCGCTCCTGAAAATGCTGAAAAATTATTGTTCTGGCATAACAATTTTGGGCTTTGCAATGATAAATTATATGTAACTTTAATAAATATACCTATCCAACTTAAAATTCGGATAATGTTAGGAGATTTTTCGATCATAAATGCACTGAAATATAATTCTGCAATGTTGTTTGTTAAATGTGTATTTAAAAGCACATTTAAAAAATTATTATCATAAATATATTCGGCCGAATATCTGCTTACTATTCGGCCTGCCGAATATTCGGCAAAAGGGTCGAATACCGAATAGCCAAATATTCGTTACATCCCTAAAAATAATTCGGTATCCTTATATCAGTATACATAATATTTCCTCACATTTATTCTCTTAATCGTATTCATACCACTGACACTAATCCCAACAAATGTAATAATAAACACTTCAAGATAAATATAAAATTTCAATGAAAATAAGACCTAACCAGAAAATAATATCCAGAATAATTTTTTAGAACGCTCACAGTCGCAATACAAGCACAAACCCAAAAGTAATTTCTGGTTAATATCGACACGTTGCCATTAATTATGAGATCAAAATAGCTTACAAATCAGCTTCTATTTAAATTTTATTTAAAAACGAAACAATGTTAGTAACAAAAAAGAAAGAAGGATAGAGCAAAAATAATAATTAATAAACTTAGAATAATGCCAAATGTTGCATAAAGCAAATAATAAATTGAAATAATATTTAATTCTGTACAGTTACATGAGACCAACCAAAATACCTAGCAGATTGATCGCTTAAACTCATGTTAGTTTCTTGCAAGTGTCTATATGTTCAGTCCAACACACTACGGACGTACTGAATTATAACAAAATAACATTTATAAACAAATAAAGCACGGATATTATTAGCATTATACAAAAATAAATAGCGCTCATGCCAGATATCAAATGGCTTAAAGATTTACGATGATTTTCAAGAGAACATGTCATGATTGCATTTGAATAATCGCAGATTTATTCACATGAATAAATAAATACAGTTTGTTCGACGTAAATAAATGCAGATTGTTAGCACGAAAATATAAGACATTCCATAAAAATAAACTCTACGCGTCATTTGAAGCTAAAATTGATATAAGACTCGGTAAGAAAAAAGGTATGTGTGTAAGACACAATATATTTCCGTTTCTAAATTTCCTTTAATGAAAATTCTATTCCAGCCACTACATTTGACATAACTGTATGCCTTTGTTTATAATATAAACAAAAATTTATTTATATTTGGTCGCAGTAATGCAACCAACTCCCTGATGCACATTTTGAAATATAGTCGTTTTCTCAAAAGAGCGAAAAATAAATTCTATTGCAGCATTTTTCCAAAATTAATTTTTTCATTATAATTAGCCTGTTCTGAAACTAACTGGAATTGTTTCAATTTCGAAGAGAAAACTGCAACCATTTAAGAACTGTTTTCAATTGCGAATCCGTAAATGAAAAACTGAGTCTCATTCATATTATAACTTCTAACATATATTACAGAATAAATCACATAGAATAATATATTAATTTTGATCCAAATAACTCAACTATATTTTTGTAAAAAAGGGCATTCATGGTTGTTGAAGGGCATCCACCGACTAATATGGAATGTTTACAAAGCGTCTCGCTTCTGAAATGCATCAGAATTCATGAGTATTCGCCCCAACGCTGAATAGCTAAAATTGTCGGTGGTCTCTCTCCCGGCTGGGTAATTAGTACAGTAGTGAAGTCAATAGTCTCGGTGTTAAATAGCTATTGATTACATTGTAACCAAGTGAGTTTATATTAAATAATCTGTTGCTTACATCCCAGCACTCAGTATGTCGGTTATCAATTATTGAGAAGGGTGTGTATAGTTTTAGAGAGCGCTAAGTGGTCCATCGTTTAGGGCATGAAACACGAGATGTTCCGGACTTTTAAAAGTTGATCCTTATCGGAAACGTCGAAGAAAATTATTGTTATCGCTCCTGACATCTCTTTTTTTTCTAATAAAGATAAAATAATTTAAAATGCTATTGATGTAGCAAATATTATCTGATTTAATTATGATTGATATTTTATAGTAACTGAAAAAGTAATGAATAAATCGTCGATTTTGTTAAATATTCTGTCGATTTTAAATGTTAGGTAGTACATGAAAGCGAATTGCCAGTATCATCGACAGTCTCTGAATTAAACTATAAATTTTTTCACAAAGATAAAAATTTACTCCTCTTTCTGTTTCTGTAATATTTAGATTTTATAATCAACATTATTAAAAAATTTATATAAAATATAAATTGAAATATACATGCTTATCCATCGACTATTTTTCGTTACCAATCCAGCCAAAATATAAAGAATCCGCAAATTGAATAAATCGCGGCACACTCTGCCATATATTAGCAAATATTTTTTCTTATTCATGTTTTGCTGCTGATATTTTCCTAAAATCAAGAATACAGCAGTAGTTTCAGTCAGGATTCATATATAAACAAAATGAATTAAGTATCATAACTAAACCACATGTTTATCAAACATATGCAAATTTTCTGCATGCTTTCATGAACAGAATAGTTTCAAACTTCCTTTTCTAATACCAGCTATATTAAACTAACTTTCTTTGATAAACCAACAAATCAATTAAATCATAATATTTTGAATATAAGTACTGTTAAATCTCATTGCTATCAGTTTTTTCTTTTTTGTTGAAGGTTGTAGAGTTTCGAAAGTTCTTTTTCACTTTTCAATGCTTTGCCTTCGGAAATTATTTTTTTAACTTTTTCTGAAGACAGGAATTCAGGTTTATACGGAATCAGAAAGCAATTATCGTTCCTTAATTTGGTGGTATAAATATTATCTAGGTTTTAATTCTAGACTTGATCTGTTCAAATATATTATCATAGTATCTATATGAAATCCCAGAATGAAAAGTAATATTTAAAAAGAAAAAATTCAACAAATAAACAGACCTTTGGAGAAAATGTCTGAATTTCAATTTAACAAATAAACGCAAGAAATCAAAAAAATAGATTACCAAAGTATTGACGAAGAAAACTCATAAAACCAATTAATACACTAAATTTAAAACAATTTTTCGAAAGAAATATACGGCAACTACTTTCTGAACGAAAATCCAATTAATGGTGCGTTCAATTCAAAAGATTTTTCCGGCATCAAATTTGTTTCGGGAGGAGTCCATTCTCTATTAGCATAATTTAATAAAAAATGAATGCATTAAAATAATCTTTCTGTGTTAGCATAACTTTCAACTTGCGACACTTTTACCTAATTTATTCTATAAACTTGATGGCACATGTGATACGTATTTAAGTGACTGAATTTAGAGTCACTACAAATCAAATGACAATTTAAAAAAAAAAACTGAAATACAGATATAAAATTTTTCAGCTATTTTGGGTCTCGAAACGAGGTGTAATTTTAAAAAATTAAACTTAAAATTTAATTAAATCAACATCTCATTCAAAAGAGTAAGAATTCGTCAATTAAAAGTTGAAGAAAATGAGCAAGTGGTTCGCAAATGCCAAATGCATTCTTCGTCCATGAATTCTCTAACACTTTGTTACTAAATTTTAAAAATCCCATGAGTAAGACACATAATACTCCAAAAGTGCTGCTGGATACAGAAAAAAATAGGTTTAAGGATAGAAAATTATCAGTTTATATGAAAAAAATATTGGTACATAGCAAGATGCACATCTTTAAAGATAAAGATTTTGATCAAGATACAAACGGTTAGTTTAATTAGTTTTCAACAAAATGGGAAACAGATAATTTCTAAAAACAAATGAAAAATACAGAATGTTTAGAATTCCAGCACTGCAGCTCAGCGCACGTAGAGAAAAAACTAGATGTCATAAAAACCCCAAATCTTCATGGTATGCATTTCAGAACATTAAGAATGTAAAACGAAGAAAAATAAATAAATGACTTTTTTTTTTTTACTTTATAACTTTTTACATTCCACTTTATCTGATATGCATTAACTAAATCGACAGTTATACCTTTCTAATAATTGTCAGTAGGTATTGTATTTATGTTCTACCAATCTCTGGTTAACGGCCCCATTAATTATACGAACGTTATCATACTATAACGAATGATTTATACTTATAACAGGTACTGCTCTCTGGGGGCGGGGGATGCAATAAAGTACGAGAATGAAAGTTGCAGTATAATTAAACAAGTTCGCAGTTCCCCTTTAGGAACAATTGTAGTGAGGCTGGTTAACGGTCCCATCGCCACTGACGGGACGCACCTCCTAGTGAGGGTTCGCCATAAAAGCAGGAGACGCTCGTGAACATCTATTTTAAGTGATTCAAAGAAACCGTATCATTATCGGCGGAGATCCGATCATTCAGTTTTACCGTATATCCTAGTGACTGAATGGAATATTCTTGATAACAAGGAATGTTCCTCTATATTCCCATATTATTCATTCATTTTTGGAACTTTTTTTTCTATCAATCTCTTTCCTATGTTCAGAAATGCACACCACTGGCATTTGGCATTCTTAGAACCAAAAGTTATTTTCTCTACAATGTTATGATTAACGAAACTTTATATTTTAAACACCGGTTATAAGTCATTCACCTTTATTTTACAATTTTTTTTAAGAATAGATATTTTCTCCAAAAAGTCAGAAAGTCATAAACTCGGATGGAAATTTGTGACATTTTCTGAACTTTCGTCTCAAAAGAATGTTTTTAGATAATGCGCCGATTCTTGAGCTACGCTACAGAGCGTAAATTCGGAGTTACTTCACAAAATAAATGAAGAAATAAAATCATCAGAAAAATATTGAAATTCAACAAGTAATTATCACCGGATCAATGAACGTTATTTGGCACTCACGTTTCAAACAATGGGGATAAAAAAAAACTACAGTCAAGCTTTACAGTAAAGAAATTGAAGACGAATGTAAATTGAATCCGATTTTTTTTAAAGAAAAAAATGGAATCCCATTTGTTATATACCGGAATTTGTCAGTAATACCATGAGAACATGATCATCACTATTGAAAGATGTCGTGATTGATGATAACAAAATTGTGAAAAAATTATTCAATCTAGAAATGAAATTTCTTACGAATATGCCTGGGGAACTTCGATAACCCGAATTGATTTTGAAAATAATCCAAATAAGTATATTCATATTTGCATTTGAGCAAAAACACATTATTCGAGACGATTTTGCTCGTATCCTGTTTTAGAACTGAAAGATGCGATGTATAATCAATACGGAAGGTGTCCTAAAACTTGCCGAAATGGTGGAAATCTGAGATTCATTTTTGTAAATTTACGATTCTTGAATCGAAAGGAGTTGCCTTTACCAATGAGATCCAAAGTTTGTAAAATAATTTGCAAAACCTTATTTCCATAAATTTTGATTGTGGGAATGTAAAAAATAGACGAAAATAATGCTATCGTTTTATAATTTTCAATTACATTACACACAGTAATTTGAAATGTTTTTCTTTCGAATTAGTAAAACTAATAAATTTATTGCTACAGTCAAAAAGTTTTCTAGAAACTACAGAACGTGTCAGATAGGGTGCAGATCGTTATTGCTGCGTTAGCACAAAGCCAAGAGATGGCCTTTACTGGCTCTTGATTCTCCGAGAGCAGCACGGTCCTCCCGCTGGGGTGGTGAGGAAGTTTGAAAAGGGGGTGACAGCTCAGGTGCCGTCTTCATCATCTGACCGCGGTTAAAAATTGCGAGGTCTGTTCCAAAACAGCCCTCGAGTTGCTTCGAAAAGGGTCTTTAATATAACTAAACTAAACTAAAACCGAGATCAGCACAAGCACTAGCCTTGATAACTTTTCCTCTACAGTCAGATTTTGAAATAGCGGTATATAAACAAATTTGAAATATCTGTTAAATCATATTCTAGTCTTTGTTACCAAAAACACCGTCTGAGATCCCTCAGGTGCTGGATGAAACCCATGAAAAAGGACAATGAAAAAAATGTAAGTGGACGATTGGCAAAAGCACTATCTCCAGTTTTAAGGTTTAAAATTAGTCAGAAGCTCTAAAATTTAAAGTAAAATTAAATGGCACAAAGTTGAAAGTCATTTATACATAAAAACAAACACATCGCCAGAACGCCTTTATTTATTTTTTTAAAAAAAATCAGCTATTGTTCAATATTAATTATGCATAATGCGATTGATGTATTGGGTAAAGTTGCAATACAATATGCATTAAGATTGAAATGAAATTAATAAAATCTAAAGTAGTGCTCCTAGAAAAGTCAGTTTCGTTTTCAGTAAAATTATCTTTCCCGCATTTAAATGAATCAACCTGATCTGCATTGATTCCGTGACTTTTCAGTGCCCTCCAGTAAAAAGAGATCCAATTCGCAGCTCTCTTCCTTCAAAATACCTTTTAGGGCCGTACTGGTGATTTTCAAAGGCTTAGTGAACTTCATAATACGAATTTAATAGTAATAACCTTACTAGTTGGATAATCTATAGACCTTTACCATCTTATATAACCAATTCTTACCTATTACGTATATGTGATAAGATTACGTGAGTCATAACAATTTAATGTATAATCAGCATGCGTAAGAAAATTAAATTCCCCCGAAAAGAACTGAAATTATTTCTTTTTTTCACAACAATAATTCGTGTTTTTTCATTCATCGTTAGCATTGCAGTTTTCATGAAAACCAATTTCCGTTACTTCCCAACAAAAACGAAATTGTTTGCCACTGTTTGAGACAGCTCAAGTAGCTTTGCCCAAGAGGCTAGTATTTACAAAAGAAAAACCTCAAAGAACCATAGCCCTTTATCTACCCCTTTCGGGATAAAATGTAATTCCCGGTAGTACATTCTGATAATTTGAGTTAAGTTTAAAAAGCAATACTGGAGTGACCATATGTCCCGAAAGAGCACAGATAGTCCCACTGTTCAACTTCTTGACCCGGATTAAATAATGTAGCGAATTTGGATAAAATGTCCCGTATAGCCCTGCTTTTATTAATAAGTAAGATGGTTCATATTATGAAAAAAGAAAGACAAAATTTATTTTTTGAAAAGTTACCTACTGCAAAATTCTCCTTCCCAACTTTTACTATATATCAAATCTGATCATCTTAGTATTGATGTATCAAATATGATCATCTTAATATTGATGTATCAAATACGATCATCTTAATATTGATGTATCAAATACGATCATCTCAATATTGATGTATCAAATATGATCATCTCAATATTGATGTATCAATTATGATCATCTCAATATTGATGTATCAATTATGATCATCTCAATATTGATGTATCAAATATGATCATCTCAATATTGATGTATCAAATATGATCATCTTAATATTGATGTATCAAATATGATCATCTTAATATGGCTGTGGCCACTGAGAATTAATCAGCTAGAAGAAATAGACATAAAAATAATATCACAATGTATTATGTATGCCTCCCCCATTAACGTTCGGGTTGAAATTCTCAAGTTCTGGTGACGTTAGTTATGCCAATACAAAGCGGGCGCAGCTTAAACTAATATCGCCAAATAAGCAGGGATCATTCTATTACGCACTTAACCACTAAATCCAGTCCATATACTTTCTATATAACAAAGTACGGTCGAATGCTGATTAGCCTAAAACATAAACAAATCTAAATAAATGAATAAATAATATGCAATGAGGAAAAAACAATAATTAATAACATGCATAATAGAACTTTTTTGAGCATAACTTTATACATGTTATTCGCAAAATATCTGTGCCATATTTGCGCATTATACTTAAATTGACTCATTTAAAATTTAAAAGTCATAGTAGTCATGCATGGAGGTTTCCAAGTGTCAAACACAGCTCCGAAGTGATCAATGCCGACAAACATCGGAGGTTGTACTGATTCACCATTCGTTTCATACCTTTCGTTACGGGAAGCTCTACAAATTCAGCCCTTGTTTGCGCTTTTATCCAATTTAAAAAGATTGAGGAATGTCCCCCGAGCTATCTATCTCTCCTGTTCAAAATATTTAGTCTAAAGATTACACAATGCATTGGACGTGGATTCATTTAAATAATTTCACTTTTTTTTGCCAAATCGTTCAAAATTTGTTTTTTCCTCCTCATCATGAATGGCTGTATTTAGAGGAAAATTATAATTAAATTTATTTTATTAAGGAAGTAGAATATTGAGAAGACGGAAGTGATTTTGATTTCTATAAATTTATTTTTATAACCGAGGTTTGCATTTATTCTTTGCCGCGATAAATGGAATGCACTGCATCCTGTTTTATAAAATAAATTTGTAGAAATAAAATCACTGTCTCTCCTCAATATTCTACCACTCTTAATAAAAATTAATTATAATTTTCTCTAAATAGCCATTCATGATGAGGAGAGAGAAAAACAAATTTTAAAGATTTGGCAAAAAAAGTGAAATTATTTAAATGAACTAATACCGAATGCATTTGTTATCTTTAGACTAAATATTTTAGAGAGATAGATAGCTCGGGGACATTCCTCATCTTTTAAATTGATAAAAGCGCAAAAAGGGCTGAATTTAGAGCTCAACTGAAAGGAATGGAACGAAAGGTGAATCAGTACAACCTCCGATGTGTTTGTCGGTCGATCACTTCGAGCTGTGTTTGACACTTGGAAACCTCCATGCATGACTACTATGACTTTTAAATTTTAAATGAGTCAATTTAAGTAATGCGCAAATATGGTACAGACATTTTGGGAATACATGTATAAAGTTATGCTAAAAAAAAGTTCTATTATACGTTATTAATTATTGTTTTTTCCTCATTGCATATTTATTCATTTATTTAGATTTGTTTATGCGTTTTAGAGCTAATCAGCATTCGACCGTTTTTGTTATATAGAAAGTTATGGACTGGATTTAGTTAAAGGTGCTCAATCAAATGATCCTTGCTTATTTGTGATATATGCTCAAGCTTGCTCTCGCTTTGTATTGGCTAATAACGTCCCAGAACTTTTAGAATTTCAACCCGAAAGTTAGTGGGGATGCGACCAAGGTACATTGTATATTATTTTTATGACTATTCCTTCTGTCTATTAATTCTCGTGGCCACATCAATATTAAGATGATATAAATTTGATACATCACTCAAAAGATGACTCATTATTTGTACATCATAATATTAAGATGATCATATTTGATGCATCCAATATTAAGATGATTCACATATTTATTGACCATAATATTGAAGATGATCGATGTTGATACACTCAATACTTCAAGATGACTAGTATTTTAAAATCACATCAATAAGATGACTGCATATTTGATGACATCAAATATTAAGATGACTAGTAATGATGCATCAAGTATTAAAGATGATGGTATTTGATACATCAATATTAATGATCGTATTTGATATATCAATTAAATGATCATATTTGATACATCGTAGTATTAATATGATCATATTCTGATAAACAATTGTCACTTAGACTGGAGTCAGATTGATATATAGTAAAAGCTGGGAAGAGAATTTTGTAGTGGAGTTACTTTTAAAAATAAATCTCTATTTTCTTTTTTCTGACATATACCATCTTACTTATTATAAAAGCACAAGTATGGGACATTTACCAAAATTCCGCATTATTTAATAGGCGCAAGCTTGGAAAGATGGGACTATCTGTGCTCGTTAAAGGACATGATAAAATTGCACTCAGTATTTTTTTTAAACCAGCCAAATTATCAGAATGCCACTACACGAATCTACATTTATACCGAAAAGGGGTGACAAGGGCATGGTTCTTTTGAGAGGTCTTTCTTTTATCAACATCCTCTTAGAGTAAGCTACTGAGCGCTATCTCAAAAGTAGTAAATACATTCTTTTGCTTGTAGAATAAGGCAAAATTGGTTTTCGAAAACTGCTAGTCTAACGATGAATGAAAAAAACACGAATGTGTTTGAAAAAAGAAATACATTTCAGTTCTTTTCATGAATAATGTACTTTTCACGCATGCTGATTTATACATGTAAATTAGTTATGACACTAATCTTATCACATATACGAAATGCTCAGGGTATGACTGAGTAACCCATGTGGAAAAAAAATTCTGATAAAAAAAAACAGTTCGGCTTATGCAAACGGTTTGAGCCATGGTATATACTGGATCCGGTATCAGCAATTGATCCAGGCTATGCTACCGGAACTGGTTTATTCATACACATCATAGATCCAGTATCACACCGGAAACGTTTCAGCGAATAGCAAACGGATCATACTAGATCAGTATCATACCGGAAACCGGTATCATACCGAATCCAATTACTGAACCGGGGTATCATACCGAACTCAGCATTTCATAATAGAGTCATCGGATCCAGATATCCGCGAACCGTGTTTTATAAACGGTATGGATGCTGGATCCGAAAAGTATACCGGCCTAGTACGATACGATTCCAGTATGAACCAGAACCAGTATCAAACTGGTATCACAGAACCATTGTTTGTAGAATTGTACTGGATTAGGTACATATTGTATGGAGCACAGGATTTTATGAAAATTAACATAAAGTCATTCAATAAAAAATAATGTATATATACGAATCAGCTTTATTTGTATGCGTACCACATGCTTTACCAATTTGAAATCGTCACGAATAAAAATATTTTGATGCAAACAAAAGATATTTTTTCAAATAAAACTACAAAGAAAATTACTAGAAGTGATACAAATAAATAAGAAGTACAAAGATTAAAACACAAATTATTCAACACTAACTCTAGACAGTAATATTATTAATAAAAGATTCTTGTTTATCTTATACATACATAAAAAGAAGGAATATTATGAATAAATATAAAGCCGTAATGGCTGATTTGCCCTTCTAGTTTCCACTAGCAGAAAGATTAAATTCTTATTCACTAAAGGACGCGTTTTTATGCTATGTATTAAAGCTCAGAAGTCAAATTCCAACAGTGCATTGATGTATCAGAGAATTCTTCTTAAAACATTTTTTATAAAATGATTCCTCTCTATTCCACGATATATACAAAAAATACATAAAATCATGAATATATGTAATTTAAATCACAATATATTGCCCTTCTGAACATTACAAAACTTCATCTATACAAAACATTGCACTCCTGAAACAGAGAAAAGAAACCTTCATTCCTGGATATAAAACATGAGTTGAAAACTTGCTTCATATTATTCACCTGTAAAAGTCAGAGATCCTTGCATAAGACACTTAATAAATGAACAAAATTACGTATCAATTAACTAAAAAATTCTCTTTAAACAATTGGATATACATTTTGTAAAAAAACAATATTTGTATGAGTCAAAATTTAAAGTTATATACAACATGCAATACGTAACGAAACGAAGTAATGA